>LPNX011028705.1:30040-89094 GCA_001517045.1 Pseudotsuga menziesii
ATTGGTGCGGTAGTTAATAATGTTTTTAACTTTTTAAATTTGTCTTCATAGTTTTGAATCCATTCAAATTTCTTCCCTTTCTTCTGTAAAGAAGTTATGGTATTTGCAATTCTTGAAAACCCTTCAATAAATATTTGATAATAGCCAGTAATCCCCATGAATGATCATACGTCAGTTAAGTCTTTTGGGACTGGCCATTCTTTGATTGCCTTTATCTTTTTGGGGTTGACATAAATTCCTTCTTTAGTCACTACATGACCCAGATACTGAATTTTATCCTTAAAGAAACCACATTTACTAAATTTTGCATAGAGTTGATGTTCTCATAACTCTTGTAAGACAATTTTCAGATGTTCTTTATTTTCTTCTTCAGACTTTGACTAAATTAAGATGTCGTCAATAAATACAACCACAAACTTATCAAGATATTTATGCATTACATTATTCATCAGACAAATAAAAATAGTTGGGGCATTAGTAATCCCAAATGGAATAACGACAAACTCATAATGACCATACTGGGTCCTAAAAGTTGTTTTAAAGATGTCTTCATCTTTGATTTGGACATGGTGGTAACTAGATCGTAAATCAATTTTCGAGAATACCGTTGCTCCACATAGCTGATCAAACATATCATCTATGCGGGGTAATGGATATTTGTTCTTGATAGTCATTTTATTTAGTTGACGGTAATCTATACATAGTCGTAGAGTTCCGTCCTTCTTCTTAACAAAAATAACAGGTGCTCCCCAGGGAGACATACTATGTCTAATATAATTCTTATCAATGAGTTCTTTTAACTGCGAATTGATTTCATTTAATTCCAGTATATTCATTCAGTAAGGGGATTTTGAGATGGGCACTGTACCAGGTACCAGCTCAATAGTAAAGTCTAACTCTCGCTTTGGAGGCAGTCCCGAAATTTCTTTCGAAAATACATCCAAATACTCCCTTAGGATCAGAATATCTTCTAGTTTTAATTTATCCTTGTTATTAGTATTTTATTCATTAATTACTATTACAGCAAAGGCTTTACAGCCCTTCCAAACAACTCTCTTAAGCTACAAAGTAGAAATATGTCTTATAGTTGTTTTCCTAAGGATTCCTTTTACAGTTATTAGTTCTCCATCGTTACTTATGCAAGTAAATGTTTTATCAAAATAGTTTAGGACTACCCTATGCTGTTCCAACCAATCCATACCTATTAACATATCATATGAACCTAAAGGTAAAATGTTAAGCTTAACAGAGGTTTCAAACTGATCCATGTTTACTGTACAATTCTTAACAAAGCTGATCACCTTTCTTTTTGCACCAGTAGCTAGCTGGACTAACCAAGACTTTGCAAACTTTTCTACTGATAACTTACACTTTTCTACTAACTGAGGAGAAATATAGCTTAAACTAGCCCCTAGATTGATTAAAATAGATATAGGTATTTTATTTAGCTTACCTTCCACTTCCACCATGGAATTTTGATAATCTACTTGCCTGTTCTCCAGTGCTGCATTAATCCAGGGCATTGTTCTTGCTAGATCACCAACAATCATCTCCTCCTATATTGTGTGTATGTTGTTAACAATATTCTTTCAGTTGGGACAAACTGATGGATAATGAGGACCATTACATTCCCAGCACTTTATTGGTTCCTTTCGTTCAAAATTATTGGTATATTTACTGTGATTATTAATAGATTCTTTATGTCTTTAACCATTTGGATTTGTTTGTGAATTACTTTTGTCCCCTTGGAAATTTTTACTAGGAAAATTTCGTGTGTTATTATTCTTAAAATTTCGGCTAGGTACAAAACCTTTGTTCTTCTGTTCAAAATTATTAGTTCTTTTTTCCTTCCAATTTGTCATACTTTCCTTTTTGCGATTCTGTTCATAACATAAATTTGCCTTTCTCATTGCTTCTTCTAATTTTTTTGGATTGTCATACTCAATTTTGTCTTTTATATGATAGGGTAAACAGCTGAGAAACTGTTGTACCTTAGGCTTCTTGTCCACAATATATGGCGCATACCTGAGCAAACTTAGAAATTTACTATTTAGTTCTTTCATATTCATTGTTCCCAGTTTCAGTTCATAAAATTCCTTAGCCTGCTCCTCATAGTACTGTTCAGACAAAAAATTATTCTTAAAATATTTCTTAAATGTACTCTAATTAATGTTTTTCTCCCTAATGCCTTTTACTCTTTTTAGGTCCTGCCACAAAATATCTGCTTTCCCAGTGAGGTTATAAATAGCCATTCTGGCTTTCAGTTGATTAGAGTAGTTATAAATTTGAAAATATTTCTTCATCCCAGACAGCCATGATTCCACCTGTTCTCCCTTCTCAGTTTCACCGTTAAAGGTTGGTGGCTTGATTTTCTTGAATTCTACAGAGATTTATTCGTAAGGTTTAAACTTTCTCTTTCTGGTATGATGATTATCTTCGCTACTATCACTAGTATATTGATAATTCTTTTTATGTGAATCGCCATAAAACTCAAAAGATGAGCTACTTTTGATTTTAAACTGTTTAATATTTTTATATTTATGTTGGTAAGGCATATCTTTAGATTCTGTTCATTTATCTTTTTCCTCATTCTGAAATCTTTCCATCAAAATATGATTTAGCTCCTCCTGAGCTCTCATAATTCTCTCTTTTTCTTTTTTGACTGTTTCCATCTCTGTTCTTAGTTCCTTAACTGTTTGTAATAATTCAGAAGAATTATTAGTTATTTATTCTTGTATAGGTTCTCTTTTAAAATTACTTCGTTCAGTAAATGGGGACTCCTCATCCGCATATTCTTCCAATCCTTCCATACCTGTAGTTAACTCAGAAAACATTTCTGTGGTGTAATTAAAAAAGAAAAGTAAAATCAGTATACATGTTTTAAATATACTATTTTATTTATGCAAGTTGAGCCACATTCAGGACTAGTATTTGAACCTTGGGCTCTGATACCACATGTGATAACCGAAAAAAAATCGTAAAAATTTAAATTTTTTCATGTAACATAAAATGTTAAGGATGTCATTGCCGATGAACCAATAACTATTAGTGGTTATTCAAATAGAAATAATTAACAATGAGCATTTATTTTCTTTAGTTTTGTATAAATTATGGGTTTATCTTAAAGTACTATGTTAGGAATATTAAACACAATAGTTTATGTTTTTCAAACGATGAGAAAGGAAACTGCATCTGAACCCGATGCTAAGTGTGTTATTATTTTATTTTGTCAAGTAGGAAAGAATATTAGATGAGATCGGGGCTTACTTATCTTACAACTAACGCAGTGGAATGATGGTTATTTTACAAGTACTAAACAGGTAAGTAGTTTGTTCCAGTAAAATTCTAGATTGAGAATGATACTCCACTAGCATAGGATGAAATGCTAGTAAATAAAATGTTTGTTTGCAGCTTGACCTTGTAAGAGGTAATGTTGGTATTTCTAATGTTATCAAATTGCATAAAAGATGGTAAAACAAAACTGTGAAAGGATGGGTTATGTACAGTTAATTTTACCACCAATATACGTGATCCAAGTAATTCTTCCTTCTTGTATTTTTCAACTATATGCTTATATGTTTCAATTTGAAATGTTTAAGAACAATTCTACTTTGTCCATAATAACATAATGACCTAACATTTTTATAAATGAGAATTTATGTTATGCATGCTTGTACCCATTATTACATATGTGTCATATAAAAATTGGAATATGGTTCTGTTCATATCTACTTGAATTCTTTTTTTTAAACATTAAATAATCCATGTTGGTGATTATTCTAAACCATGTATTATTACTTGGTTTTCTTGTATATAAAACTTTGTTTTATATGAGATCTTGATTTCAATAAATATATTGTGCTTTCTAAAAGTATTTACATAATGACCCTTTCTCCAAGATTCCTATAATTAGGTGTCTTTATAAAACTAGATTATCTTCCTTGATTTGTAAATTGCCATTGTCAAAATAAGGCATTAGTTTACATGCAGGACTCTTATAAAATTTTGGGCTTATAATTAAAACTAAACACAAACCCTATGTAAATGAATACCTTCCAAATACAAGATCTATGGTTATGTACTTCTATGGAAGTTAAATTTATCTCCATCGTTGGGGTCTTATTACTATCAAATAAAAAAAAATTATTTATTACCAAGAAGAATATAGAACATTGATATTACAAGGTCTCTAGCAAATTGAGTACTTTTCAAATTTTAAAACCTTATAGCTATCACGAAATAAATCAAGACAAGGGAAAATATTATTACTATGCAATCATGTGATAATGTTTTGACTTAACACCCAAATGATTTGTGCATGTTTACAATCGAGACTTTCCACTATAGCCTTATACCCATAATTTGTAAATTATTTGTTGGGACACATGATTGGTGATTGATGTTTAGATTTGTTGACTTCGGGTTACCATAAAACCCTGTCCAAACACTTATATAACATTGGTATTTGGTTTTCCTGTTGATGGGTGGTCGAGCTATGAGCTCGTGGTCGCCATGTTTGAAGTCGATCCTCCACCCAAATGCACACAATCCATTGTAAGCTTCAAGGAGCTGGTGTAGAAGGGTGAGCAAGTAGTCTTACTGCCATCATAAGGTGTTTTTTTTCCTGTGTAAAGAGTATTGTGGTTTGGGCTATCTTCATCATTGTCTTTCAGAGTGAGTTTTGGTTCTGTGTGTTAAATATTGTAACCAACGTGAAGGGAGTTCGTTGAGTGTAGAGTGCTTAGGTTATTGTTTACTGCTAGTTTTCGTAACAAAGGTTGGAACCTTATTCTTCGTGGCTGGATATTTTCTCTTGGACACTACGTTTTGCACCTCCCCCCTTCCCAGTGCTCCATTTTAACTTGTGCATAAGCAAAAAAGGCCCGAGTTGGTTTTTCCATGACCTCACAATTGCGCAGATCCAAGGTAAAACACAAATGTTTTCTTTACAGTTTGTTCGGCACGATTTTTATTTAAATATTCTATATAATGAAAGTAACTAACAGAACTAGGGATTTCCCTGTGCAGGCTATCTAGCTCTGAGTTTGAAGGTGAAAATCTCTACTCACAGGCTTCCATGAGGGTGTCCAACCTAGTAATCCTTGGTTCCACCTGGGGTTTTTCCTGCACAAAATATATGGTGGAAAGTGATGGCACTGCCGTGTGTTGTGGTTGTTGGCTCGGCTGTGGTCATTAGTTGCTCTGTTTGTTGTTTTAATTTCTAGTTTTAAAATCCCTAGTGGTTGTTTGTAATGGAAGAACTCGGGCTATCTCAGCTGAGACTCTCGATGTCAGACCATTGAGTCTCTAGATGCAGATGTGATTAGGGTTTTTAAAAAACAAATTACTGGTTGTTCATACTACACTTCTCATTTTTATGAAGGGTTTTTGTTGCCAAAAACAGATGGTTGTTTTTTTATTTTATTTTGAGTACTATGTTTAACTTAGGATACTTTTTCTCAAGCTTTAGGCCTTGAAAAAAAAATGTAAAAGGCTGTAGGGCAACTAAGACTGTTTAGTTTGCTTTTAATATTAAAGGTTTTTCACCGCTTAAGTGGAATTAGCAGTATCTATATTTATTTTAAAATTATGAATATTTTGTTTATTTTAGTTATTATTATTGTTATTTAAATTCTGATGCTTAGGGTTAAAATAGATCAACAAGGAAGTTCTTTCTTATTTAAAGAGATACGTTTTGAAGGCCAAAGGTAAACAATATTTTACTAGCAGTAAAAATTAATAATACTGCAATGAAATATGTAAATAAGACTGAGAATGTTATTATTGAATTTATGTATTTCTTTTTTGAAATTTCTGGATTGTACTACTAGGTTTTGGTATTATAACTTTTGAATTTAATCTGCTATGAAGAACAGATCTTTTGTAAACCCTAATTCTTTTTAATGCTTTAAAAACTAGTATTTTTGTTTCAGTAAACCTAGTTTACATGCTTTGGTTATAAATAAACTAACTAGGTAATTATTTATTTCAAATTACTGTTTTAATTAGTTAACCTAGTTTAAAATAATTACTGATCTTATATTATTTATTTAAGTTTACATTCTGTATTTATAGTAAGTAACATTGTTAACTTTACTGTATAAACTATTACACATACTAGTGTATATTATTTAGACTAGATTTTCTATCTTTATCTAGTTTAATTAAATACTTTAAGTAAATATTCAAACACAACTGAAGGACTATAAATAATTTTACATGAAATCTTGTAGATAGTAATCATTTGCATATGCATTCAAATTTTTATTGAATCTACTTATCTGAACTAAATATACCTGCTGTACTAGAGTACTGCCTTGTAAGAGGTGTGGAAAAATATAGTTAGGTAATTTTTCCTATCTATCAATTAACTTAGCAGTGTTTCTACTGATTTACCCTAATCTAACTAGTTACTAACTTCCCCAGCGTAAATAACTTTTCCTATTTATCCCTAACAGAAATAAAACAAAAACTCTTAAACTATTCTGATGCAATAAATAAAATAATAACTGATCTTAAACAAGTAGAACCTGTAAGATAGATGAGGTGACAACAACTTAAGTAGGATGTTCCTCCCAACCAACTCCTATAGAAGATCTAAACAATAATTCTCAGGACCCCTGAGCTTGTTTCCTGATCCTCCTGGTAGAGTATTGTGTGAGAGATGTAGTCTTGAGATCCTCTACATCTCCACTAAGTGTTCAATAGTAACTCAGTCTTGCTTACAACAGTAAGAACTTCAGCTTAGAATAGTTGCACTAGTTCAGTCTTTAGCACTTATCCCCTCAAACTTACTTCAGCTAGTCCCCTCTATCAAATTCACATGTGCACTTCATTCACTTAGAATGATCACAAATCCAGAATGAGCAGCCTCAACTGTCTTCAATGGGAGTTTTTATTAGCATGCCTAGGTCTTTTGGGTCAGTGTTTACTTAATGACCCACCTACTCCTGTTCCACTTTCTTAGGGAATCATCACCACAAAAATAGGAAAGTTTCCACCTGCAACAACTAGAAGTAGTTTGAGGATGCTGCCACATGTCAATCTACTCTCAACCTAGTCTCCTCCACCAAGTGACCAGTACACACTCATTTAACAGCTTCCCTAAGTTTTTCTCTCATCTTTTATTTATTTATTAATAAAATATTCTACAATACATTCAATTATCCTTGACCCCACTTGGTCATTAATTACAAATTTTAGCATAAAATATTACATAATGTTCCTCAATAACATAAAATTGTTTTACAAATTGGGGCATGTGACACTAACTTTCTATCAAATAAAGGGGGCATCGGCGCTCTTTAATCCATAGTAGGCAGCACTTTCAGCGCTCTGTGTAAAAAGGAGAAAGGCACTAACCCTCCAAGATATGGGAAAAAAGAAGCCAAAGCATCTCAGGTCAGGCTCTCCAGAAGGAAAATGGACAATGTGAAATTTCCAAGAAGGCTGATAGGAAATGTGGAATTTCCAGGTGAAACAAGGAAGATACCTGTCACTCTAGTACAAAATGTTTCTTTACATAGAGTACAAAATGTAGAGGGAGGATGTTGCTCTGCTTCATAGTGAGTGACTGTAGAAGATCTCTGAGTTCGAGAATGTTGACTTGGTATGCCAGGATGGAAAGTATCATGATGAGCTTGGGATTTATCAAGAGTAAAGTGGATTCGAACCTTTACTACAAGGTTGAATACAGAATACTAGTGATTCTCCTGCTATATGTTGATGACCTATTTACGTTTGGAGAGGATGAACTCATTGTAAAGAGGAATATTTCCACTGAATTTGGCATGAAATACCTAGGGATGTTGCACTACCTTTTAGGCATGGAGGTATGGAAAAGTACAAATAAGATTTTCCTTGGTCAAGGAAATTATGTAGTGGAGATCTTGAAGAGATTTAGAATGTTGGACTGCAAGGCGATAACCACACCCATGGCATCGAACTTGAAGCTAATGTGTGCTGCTTCATCAGAGATAGTTAATTGCATGATCTATCATCATATGTTTTGTTCATTGACGTACCTAATGAATACGAGAATTGACATATGCTTTGCTCTGAACATCATGAGCTAGTTCTTGATGGATCCGAGACATGTTCACCCAGTTGCTATAAAGCATGTATTGAAGTACCTAAAGGGTACATTTGAGTATCGGCTCAAGTATGATGTGAATCAGAATATTAACCTTCACGATTATATTGATTCGGATTGGGAAGGAAGCACCATTTATAGGAATATCACTTCGGGTTTCTACTTTAGTTTGGTATCTGATATGATCTCCTGGATTAGAAGAAAGCAATCTTGCGTAGCGCTGGGTACAGCCGAGGGAAAATATGTTGCATCTTTCCCATCTAGTTATGAGGTAGTATGGCTTCAAAAGATACTATCGAATTTTTTTTATCTGACTTGCATTTTTTAATGGTGTAGAGCTGAGAAGTCAAGCTCCAATACGTAGAAATGAATGAGAAGATAGTAGATGTATTGACCAAGATGCTATCCTAAGTGAAGTTCAAATAATTTAGAGAGAGAATTGGTTTTCTCCAGATCAATATCCCTAGAAAGAGGCAGTGATGAGTTCTCGCATGGTCGGATGCTCAAGTTGTCTTGGTGACGCAATCCGTCTTGGCGTTCTCCCATACTAGACATGATGAGAATTCAGGAAGATGCATATGCATGAGTACGATATATCACATGGTAAATTAGACAAGATTTCCTTGAATGGAAAAGATCCCAACATGGAACACAAGTTGTTCAGATGTAATCAGTCTCATGGGAAGTCCTTGAATATAATCAATCCTAGCATGGTACGCAGGTTATCCTTAGATGTAACGAGTCTTGGTATGGGTTTTCCTTGAACAAAAAAGATCCTGGCATGGTGCACAGGTTGTTTGGACATAATTAGGCGCATAGGTTGTCCTAGAATGTAAAATATACTGGCATGTTAATTAGGTTGTATGGATGTAATCATTCCTTTTGTATGTGGTCCCATGTTGGAGATGATGAGAGGTTACAAGGCACTTGGTGTGAACCTGGAAAGTTCTCACATAGTAGTAGAAATGGGTTTCCTTGGCGACACAAATAAGTCATGGTGTGCTCCTATGTTTGTGGAACGCATGTTGACCGTGCTGAGACATGATGCACTTTGTGTGATCCTAGGTGATTCTCTCATAGTGATAGACACAGGTTGTCTTGGTGACATAAATAACTCCTGGTGTGATCCTATGTTGGTAGAAAACATATTTTCAATGATATTCATCTAGGCTATGCTCTATGTACGATGAAAAGATGATTCATATATGACAAGATGATTTGGATATGATGATATGATGTGGATATGATGAGATCATGGTAGGATATGCAAGTGACTGTAGTGCCAATGTAATGAATGGTCCTGGGATGTACCTATGTGATGGATTTCTTGTGGATATGATGAAGGCTTGGATGAGGACTAGTCCTACACCCAACATGAATTAGGGTTTTATCTGTAGAAACTTCCTATGACAGGTATATGCGAAATTCAATGATTGACAAGATGAGGACTATGGTAGCAGCTACGATGATGAATCAATGACAATGATCATGACGAGAGAATACCTTACTAGCTAAGAGGGAGTGTTTTTGTATTTGTAACTTCTAAATATATTCTAATGTATATTATTATTTTATATTATTGTACCCCCATCAGATATGTGTTTCCCTCCTTTCTGGATGTCATTATTGTGTATGGCCATTGAGGTAAGCCCTCAGTTTTAAGTCGTGGCAATAGTCCCCAAAATAAATAAAGGAAAATGTACTTACATGTATTCCTAGGTAGGTCGGACCCAAATAGGTTACCTAACCGACCTAGTTAGTTGATCAAGTCACTCAACAAAAGGATATAAATAGGGAGCCTCCCTCCACATTTGATCCCTGACTCACACTCTCTCATGTGTTCTTTAGGAGAGAGAGGATTATGAGGAAGAGAGAGAGGTTTTAGAGACATCTTGTTCTTGGGTTTTTCCATCTGTGATATTGTCTTAGTGACAAAAGTATAATGAGGAAGTTTGCGGGGTGTTATCCTTTATGGTTTCCCCTATTAAAATATATGTGTCTTCTGTATCTTGGATATATTGTTGTGCTTGTTATTCTTTCAGATAAATATCCTAATCAAATTAATGTAGAAAACTAACAAATATAGATTGGAAATGGATAACAAATTTAGAAAGATGAGAGGAATTCCAAGAGGTTCAGAAGCACATGGAGGAGGAAATAGTTAGAGATCATCAATATGGAGAAAAAAAGGGAGATGAAGACCTTTCCACATATATGGATATTGATTATTTTGAATAAGAGAATCCAACAAAAAAGGATAGAAAATGCGAAGGAGTTGAGGAGCAACATAATGATAATATGCCCAAGGAATTGATGGATATGATACCACTTCCCCCATACAAATAGGTAGGGATAAAAATCCAGTTTACTCATTACCCTTCTATGGATTTCAAATAATGCTACTAATAACACCTTTAGAATCATGCTCGACTGGTCTAGTGTAAGTGCAAACATATTTGTAGACCATGTACAAAGACATTAGCGAAAGAAATGTAAAGATGATAAAGGACACCAGGAAACAATTAAGGTAATCAATTAAAATATTGTTTATGGTAGCACACCATAAAATTGATACTCTAATATGGTATGTGGTGCAATCTACAATACCAAATCCTACCATCCTAAGTAACTACAGGGATAATGAATACCAAGTTTATTTCAAAAAGTTTGTAAAACTTGATAAAGTTTATTTATTCAATAAAACAACTAACATGACATGTAATGAGGTAGTGCAATCCATAAAAACAAAAAGGATTCTTGAGACTGTTTTGGAGAAGATTTGTGGAAAGATGAGAATGTTATAGTAAGGGATAAGTAGAAAACCATTATGAGCCTAGAAAATAATATCATGGCTTTGAGTGCAAATATAGGTGATGTATCACAGTTGTTTCCATCATAAAAGAGAAAGACAATTAAATATCACTCTTGAAGAAAAAGTTGAACGTCCTAGTAGTGCATCCAATTCAAACTCCAGAATTGATGCAAGCCTAACAAGAAAATGAAAAACTCTATGCCAATATATTTCAATTCAAGAAGTCAAATGAGGACAAAGGTGATGAAATAAATGAACTCAGCCTGCATATTACTTCATTAAATATGTAGAAAACTACAATATCATCTGAGAAAGTCCCCTAAGGAATAACCTTTAATGTACAGGAAGAAAACCAGTCAACAGAAAGGACAGAGCATGCTACAAGGGAGCGTGGAAATATAGATGAACAAAAGGAAGTTGTTGATGTTGATGCAATGGATGAAGATGCTCCTAACCAATAGAAAACTAAAGAATAAATTGATAAATATAGTAATATTAAATCACTAGAATCTAGCGTAGAAAAGAAGGATGAAAGAATCTTAGAGTTAAAAAGAATATGCCACCAAGAAAGAAGATGAAATTAGTGATTTAAAGAAAGAGATAAATGAACTTAAAATCCAAGTCACTAAAGTGGAGTTGGACATAGAAGGGGGAGCCTTTATTAGAATAACCAATCAAACACTTTGGGACAATATATATCAGCTAGTTATAAATGAGTGGGATCACTTTGATGTTATATATGAATAATTGGGGACCTACAAAGATATAAAAGAGGAAGATAAAAGAGTATAGAAAGAGTTAGGCCCTGTTGGGCTCCAAAATTGTCTTTTATAACGATATTATTTACATTAATTTATCATCTTATCTACCATGGTTTAATACATTTATGTTCAATAAGGTTATCTTTTACTTTGTTTTATTAATTAAATCTCGTAAATGTAAAGAAATCCTAATATGTTATTTTTAATGTATTAAATGCAATATTGTGCAAATCATAAGCATTTTGGTACTCCATTCAACCCTTCTTTCAGTCCCGAGTTCTGCACTGGTTTGATGGCATGTTTCAATATTGGGTTATTGGTTTGGTATATCCTCTCATTGATCCTGTGAATATCTGCATATGTATAAACCATGAAGTAATGATGAGTTGGATCACTAATTCACATTTAAACAAATTTAAAAATGAAAGAAGATAAAACTATTTTAATTTCATTTTAACAAAATTTGTTTTAAATTTGAAAATAATAACCAAAGTTATTTTCATGAGATGGTAATTCTTTAATATATAACGAAAAATACACTCTTTATGCCACTTAAATTAAAGACAGGAAACACGTTGCTTATGGAAATTTAAATTAGTTTTCTTTTTAAAAAGAAAGCCACCTCATATTACTCCACTATGATTTAATTCAAAGTGACTTCATATTTGATATACGTTTCCTTTTTTAATTTCTGTAGGTTAATATAATGTAAACCTTTTTTTTTCAATGTGGTTCATGCGCCAGCTTGACCGACGGGCTACATCCATGGAAATAAATCAGGCAGGCCCACCTGAAGGGGCCTCACACCTTCGGCACACTTCTTGCCTAACCCCAATAGCATCAAAGGGAATTGAACCCGCGACCTCTTTACCAAGAGGCCTAGCAATGGGTGCTCAACCAATTGAGCCAACTCTTGGGGCTAATATAATGTAAACCTTTTGTGCAGTACGTAAAAGATGAATTCTCCCAAGTTCACGTAATGGAATGGAGCATACAAAGGGGATTAAGATAAGTCTAACCCAACACATAATTAAATTACCAGCCAACAAGCCCAAATGACAATCAACTCATTCAACAAACTAGCATAAATTCTGCTTAGAAACTGGATTATTAACTAATTTCCATTACAGGTCATCCAGACGCTCAGTCGGACGCCCATTCGGGCCTTCATTCATTTTCTGTCAAAAACGTGTTTTTAACAAACAACAAAATTTCGAGATGGATATGCAGGCAAACAGAGGAGAAATTGAAAATTCTGGCACATGGGTTTTGTGCAAAATAGCCCCATTTAGGTCACAAGTAGGAATTTTGTGAAAATTCAAAGCCATTTGGGAGAAGTTTGTGGTTCTATGAAATCAACTTTTCCAGAAAATGTGGTTGGCCATTTTCTAAATTTAGAAATTAGTTGTAATAGCTCAGGAAATTGGGGGATTCAAATATATCCTTCCCCATTGGGTTGTTCATGTATAAATTAGACCCTAGAGGTGTGGAGATGGATTGTATTATAAAAACTTAGATTTTGATAATAGTGAATTTCTTCTTTATTCCTGTTCCATTTGTGTCTCTCCTTCTATGCAACTAGTGATGGAGTAGTTCATGGAATCAAACTCTGCTCCAGAGAGGGCCCCTCGGAAGTTGATGGCTTTTACATTTTACCTTTGTCAATTCTGCTAAGTACTGTATGCTTTGTTCTTACTGTGCATAAATGTTTTTTTCTTCCTTATGTTGGAGACATTTACCCACCATGCACATTTAATTTGTCCAATTTGGCCTTGTTAAACCAATCTCCTAAGTTTTATTGACTTAATTGACATCAAAGGAGCACTGTATGACATCAGCATGAGCACACCCATGCCTAACTTCAGTCAAGGAGGCCAACTAATCCTTCTCCTTCATTTAGGGAGGCTAACTGGAGCACTCCAGGAGTGATCCGAGTGTCACAAATACACCTAATTGCTAACTGATGGTTACAATCAGTTAAGCTTAGTGGTGAAGGAACCTCCATTCATTATATTGATTATTTTATTAATATTTAATGAACTGGAGTCAACAAGGGTGCCTCCAACCACCTCTGATGGCCAGTTTGACTTCAATTAACCTCATCGAAGTTCATTGGAGTTAATGATACGCTACCACTTGTTGGCTGGAATGCAGTGACATGTGTATGAGCTACTTTTAGTTAGACTCAGTCATTCATTGCACTCTAACTTTAGTTAGGACTCAGTTGAGTCAATCAGCAGTAGATCAGTTGGTTAACTAATGTGTTTACTATGGCTTACAGTCAGTTAAGCTACACCCACTCATTCAATTCGAATGACCTCCTTGGGAATTTGAATTGTCTTCGCATTCATGCACCTTGCATGATCATTGCATGGTATTATTCATTATTCATTGATTATACAGAGCTGCTACTTCCATTGCAGCATCATTTTGCCAATTTATGCATATTGTCTGTATTCTTTGTGAGACTGTGTTTTCAGTTCCTAGACCACTGTGACAAATTAATATGGTATCAGAGCTCATGGTGGGATGAATCTCAAATCTCTCAAAAACAAGGTTTTTGATATATCTTGCATGAAAAATTGAGCAAAAGCTCAAAATTCCAGGATTGCACTGGAAGTCAAGGCTTACCACTTAATACCCCAAGTAAAGGAATTGTTGATCAAGCTTGCTTGATTAACTATGTTGGTTGTGATGAAAGCATAAAATGTGTAGGTTGTCCAACCCTATGGTGCCCCTTTAGTTGTGATTTGTAGATTTTAACAAGTGAAAGCACTTGCTCCAGCAGTTTGAAATGGCTTCTTTCGTAGAACTCTTCACTCTGTTCAATTTCCATTCGTGCAAAGGAGACATGGAGATCCAGCTACGTGCTAGAGGACTCTATAGGGTCACTATGGACACTGAAGAAGAGCCTATTTCTGTGATAGACAAAGCTAGATTCTTGAACAAGAAATATGAAGCATTTGGATTCTTGTGCCTCTATGTTTCCCAGGATCTTCTTTTCCATCTCTCAGGATTGAAGACTCCAAAGGAAATTTGGGACAAATTGGAAACCCTGTATGGAAAATAGGATGATTTGAGAGTATACCAGCTTAAAAATGAGTTCATGTCTCTCGAGCCTTCCAATTTAGAGACCTTAGATGATTTTTTCACAAAGTTCAAGCACATTGTGTTACTTTTGAAGCAATGTAAGGTGGAGAAGGAGGATGATCAGCTCATCCTCACCATACTCTCCAAAATTGGAGATAATTATTCGGTGTTTGTCTTTACATTCCATGTGGGGAAGCTCACAACCCTTGGATGGAAAATGCCTTCACTCAATGCCTTCATTGAGTCCCTAACAAGTGAACATAATAAGCTTGTCTAGATGGGGATCATCAGATCCTCCCATGAGCAAGCCCTCTACGTCTCAAGGCCCAAATATATGAAGGGTAAAGGAAAGTAGCAGAAGAATCCAAAACCCAAATTTTAAGCTCCTAAGCCTAAAGTTGAAAACCAACAGCATGAAGAGCCTTCCGGCTCAAAGAAGAACAAAGGCAAAGGGCATCATGGAAAGGAAAAAGTCAAGTGTTCATACTACGGGAAGGGATTCCACCCTGAACATGCCTGCATGAAAAATAAACTTGATGAAGGTACTTCTCTTCTTGAGAAAAATCACATCAATCTTCCAGAAATATTTCGGAGGAGAGATCAGCAAGATCAGGAACCACAGCATGAAAGAGGTCATGCCCTCATGGCAAGCACTTCGAAGTCCAAAGAACTCTTGATAGATTCTGGAGCTTCAAACCACATGATGGCTGAAAGAGACTCCTTCTCATATTTGGAGACCGTAAAATCCATTCCCATCCACATAGGATATGAATCCACAATCATATCCGAAGGACAAGGTACTGTAGATCTTGAGCATGCTTATTTTTCCAATGTTCTGTATGTACCATCTCTTGCATCAAACCTCCTAAGTGTTTATCAAATGACACATATGGGATTTACCAAGAGAGTCTTCTTTATATAGCATGATTTAGAGATCATAGAACTTGAATCCAAAAAATTTTTAGCAAAAGGCCTTGCAAACCATCATGCAAAAGCCTACGAGTTCTCCCATTTTGTGGTGGATGCAAAGCCCACCGCACCGCTAACTCATGGAAATAAATTTAGTAGACTGTGGCATGAGAGGTTCATCCATATGAAATTCAAATACTTGCAGAAACTATAGAATAATTCTATGGTTGAAGGCCTCCTGGTCATCAAAGCTATCACTAGAATTTGCAAGGGTTGTGTTGTTGGAAAGCACCTTGAGCATAAGTTCGATTAGGGGAATAATGCATATTGGGATTGATACATTATGATATCAGAAATCCCATTCCCATCACATCCATGAATAGATCAAGGTACGTTCTGACTTTCATTGATGACTTTTCTAGATACACATGGGTCTTTTTTATCAAAAAGAAGTCGGAAGTCTTGGAAAAATTCACTGAATTGAAGGCCTTGATTGAGAATGCATCTGGACAAAAGATCAATATCTTGAGATATGATAATGGCAAGGAGTATGTTAGTAATGATTTACTACATATATGTTCCCAAAGTGGTATTCATATCCAGCATTCAGTCCCCTATACTCCCCAGCAGAACGGTGTAGCGAAGAGGAAGAATTGGTCTCTCAAGGAGATGACCACATGTATGTTGGAATCAAAGAAGTTGGCTGCAAATTTGTGGGATGAAGCCATGCATGCTGCAGCATATATTCAGAATATATTTCCATAATCATCTGTGAAAGGGAAGACCCCTTTCAAAGAATACTTCAGACACAAGCCGGATGTGTCGAATTTGCGGGTGTTTGGGTCCACTGCATGGGCCCGAATTCCACTTGATAAAAGGAGAGCTTTGAAATCACAAAGAATAGAATTTATGTTTATTGGATATACTAATGAATCAAAAGGTTTCAAGCTACTGGATATCAAAACAAAACAGATCATCATTGAAAGGAGTGTCAAGTTCGATGAGCCTCTTCAAGAGGTAGAACTAGTGAAGGAGAAAACTGTTGAATTTCCTTCCTATTCTACTGAATATTTGGATGATGTAATTGGGGGTGATGACCCTGATTTGGATCCTATGATTTTTTATATCAGTGTACAGAAAAAATTAGATGCTGAATCAGAACCTGAAGTACAAAATCATCTTCCAACTTGGGCCTGACAGACACTCTCCTCCGCAGGAGATAAAATTGGAAATCTGGATGATCCAAGGAGAACCCGGTCTGATTTCCAAAGAGAAGGTATTGCACTCTCTTGTCCTGATTATTTGTTGTCTGAATATTGTTATTTTATGATAAGTTTAGACCCTAATTCTTACTACCATGATTGGAAATATCCTAGATGGCAAGTTTCCATGGATGAAGAGATGAATTCTCTTCAGAAAAACACCACTTGGGAGCTAGTTTCTCTTCCTACGAGGAGGAAATTGCTTCAATGCAAGTGGGTGTTTCGGACGAAGGTTGATTTTGATGGTAGCACCTACAAATATAAGGCAAGCCTGGTATCAAAAGGTTTATCCCAGGTCCAAGGTGTGGACTACCATGAGACTTTTGCATTGGTTGCAAAAATAGACACCATCTGCCTACTTTTGGCAATTTCTGTATCTAAGCACTGGGAAGTGCATCATATGAATGTTAAGTCTTCCTTTATACATAGAGATATTCATGAGGAGATAGACATGAAGCAGCCTAAGGGCTACATTTTGGATCCATATTTGGTTTTCAAGCTAAAGAAGTCATTATATGGGTTAAAACAGGCCCCAAGAGAGTGGTATTCCAAGATGGATTCCTTCCTTCTCTCGTAAAACTTCCAAAGGTGTAAATCAGATCCAAATGTTTATATACAATAGTTTGATGGTAATTTGATATTATTGTTTTATATGTTTGTTACAGAGAGTAATTCCTATGGTTTGGGGTACCACAATAGATAGGTTAACTCCAGAAATCAATCCTTCCCTATACTCAAGAGAAACCAAACATCTAACACTAAAGGATCTCGATTCACACCTTATTCCAAATGGTTGATGTAGATCCCCTTTGAGATTTTCCAATCTTTCTTGTATTAGAAATTTGCCTCCTCAACATTCGGCAAACAAGACAAGCATGCTGTATATAATTGTGTTAGACCTACTCTAGCATATATAATCAATAACATATAAGCATTTACCAGCATCCATGGATCAAATACTCATTTAAATACACATTATTGGACAGGAAAATATATTTCTATTGATATAAAATAGAGATTACAGTAGTGACAACCTCTATCGGCACGTCTACGAATCGGAGAGACTGAGTCCCCCACTTGGGCCTCCACCACTTCAATCCTCCATCTCTCGATAGAAAGCTCACAAGCAAAAGGAAATCTTGGGAAGAACACAAAGTACTCCAAGGGACAAAGGGATGCAGACTCAAGTATAAGCTATGGCAACAATGGACTATAGTTTTCGTTCTCTTCAATTCCTCTCCCTTCAATGTATCCAAAGGGTTCTTTATATAGCTCTTCAATGGGGTAATGGAAGGTCGAATCCGAGCGATCTCAAGGAATATGGAAGGCCAAGAGACAAGTGACTCGGATTCACATCAAGGAAAACTCCAAAATCATTTGGCCTTTTGCTCACATCCCAATGTACGCGGGTTTAAAGGTCAAATCCACGTATATACATGAGAAAGGGATTAAAAGTCGCATATGGCAATTATTGCATGCTTTTAGGGATGATCTTGGAAACATCAAAGGTACAAAAATGGTCTATGGGGTCTAAAGAGTCTACAGAGGGGTAGGGAAGGACATAAAGGTGTGATCCACCATGTGTGGTAAATTCAACTGTAACAGATGGCCCCTAATGTGTGAGGTCAAAGGGGTCATACAATGGCCAAAATACATTATAAGTCCATCCCAGAAATGGAGTGATGAAGAACCCAGTGGAAGACCCAACCATCCAATCAGTACAATACAATGATCAAACTCTGCACATAACTACAAGTAGATGTAGTAGTCCCGGATACATAAGAGTACAATGGCCATGAATAGGCATGATACAAAATATGACATGTGTGGTCATTTCCATGTACAATATAGATAGCTCAGAATATCCATGATGAAGATATACACAGGATCACGATCTCCATGTAGAATGAAGATATATAATGGATCAAGATCTCCAAAATGGCTAGAAATATCTAACATATACTGGAATCAAGTCATGAGAGATGAAATCTCATGAACACTGGCACGATCAAGGAGGTAGCATATATGAGATGCCACCAGTTTGGAAGGTCTTCTACACAAACCGCTATGAGTACATGTCCTACTATGTGAATAGAGGTGTCAAGGTCTAACATAGTAGTCCATCGTCTGATTACCGGTTACTGATGTGTACCATTAACAGACGTAAGATCACCCACCGATAATGAAAATGGGAATCAAGGTACTAGAGTGAAAACTAACAAGTGTGAATTAATGTGTTGAGGTCAAACAATGAGAGAATCCATCAATAAGGGGACATTGATGTATTCCCAAAAACTGTCGATGGGGAGAGAACCTGCCACTAATCACTGCAAGTCTCAAGGCACTCAAAAATAACTCTAGATTCCTATCCCAGAATAAATGATTTGAAGTTGATGGGATGAAATCTGCTGGAAGGAGGGAATTAAGGCATCCCCCATCATCCAACATTAGGTACTCAGTAGAGTTGTATAATGTGGAAGGACTCGATCATAATGTGCATGAACTAGTAACCGTACCGAGAATGGTTGACATGCAAAGTCAAGATAACTGAGAAATGGCCAACTCAGGTTTTAACTTCCTTCGAACAAGAGCATAAAGGTGAATGGTGACTAAATGTAGGTAGCATAAACTTGATATACAAAACTGGGACATCTCTATGACACAGGAGGCATCGAAAAAGGCTCCATAGGGTATGGAAACTTAACTAGTAAGTGGATATAAACTTAGAGAAACGAGTATAGCTCCTAAAGTCAAACTATTAACCCAACCAACAGATGTGATATATAGTGCTCTGTTTGAAGGCGACACGACTCAACTACTGCCAAAGATAACATCTTTTCTTGTCCATCTTTTTGGTTTTTTTATTTTTTTTGGAATTCTTCAAATATTTTGAAAAGCTTGAAAAAGAATAAAAGTTCTTTATAGCTACAGACTAGGAGGAGACAAGTGTCAAGGGACAAACAAACTAGTTCCAAGCAGCGAAACGTACCTATTCTCAATGCAAGGACACACGTGTAGGATAGAGACACTTGGGGGAAAGTCCCCTCTTGATAAAAATAGGGAATCAAGCTGCAAAGGATATACAAAATGGCTCTATGTGGCTAGACATGAGACAAGCTTGGGCTATATGGCTGATACTCAAAGTCAAGGAAGACGGAATAAGGCTCAATGAGGTAGGAAAAGCTCATGATAATGCAATTACAACTTGACATAAGGGAGTCCTGAGGAAACAGGCCAGCAAAAAGATCAAGAGGAGTATGAGGCTCTTGCGAAAAGACATGTCAGGGTTAACCTTAACTCAGGATTGAGTCAAAGGTGGTTTAGGTCGAGCACATGGTTTGTTGTAGCCCATGGTATTGCATGTGATTAAGCCTTTATAAGGCTTGAGGATGCTCCATTGTATAGTGGCTTGGAGGTGTGTGGTGGCTAGCTCATTTGGCTCGGATGGCCGGTTTTGGCCATGTAATGAAGATCTTCATTGATGTTGGTTTTCCCCCATGGGGTTTCCAAGGTATATTGTGTGTCTATATGTGGTTGCTTGTTATATTATTATAATGTTTGTTTCTAGCTCATTATTATGTTAATCTTGCTTGCTTTTAACCTAACAAGTGGTATCAGAGCCATGGTTTGGCTTGGTTATGCTCGTTGGTGTTGCTATGTGCGTGTGCTGTGAAAAATATTGTATGTCCAGAGTTGAGCGGAAGCGGTCCACATAAATATATGGTGAGTGTACAAGAAATCACATGCTACTCTTGTGACAGAGGATGAGAGCGATCTGGTGGAAGAGCTGGGAAGCTCGCTGACAACACAAGCATGGAGATCATGCGGGGAGGTAATTCATGCTAGAGAGGAGAATCTAGTGGCCAGTGAGTGCGTCAAGCAAGATGACCAACAGAGGGCAGGCTTGACAGAGAGCCATGTCGGTCTAGTGTTGAGATTCAATGGTATTTATCAGATATGGTGTAAAGAATATAAGCCTGTTTTTGCCGTAGGTATCTGCGTATAGATGTTCAGTTGCATGAAGAAGAAAAAAAAAAGACCCCAGTCGCCATGAAAGGTAAGCTACGCAGGAGGAATTGGAGACCACACACTCTTTGATTCATTCTTGAAGCTCTGTGTGAAAGAATCCAAGGATGCATATTGGAAGGAAAGACCTTCTGAGAAAGAAACTATGTTGAGGTGCATCGAGCATGGATTTGCTGAAAGAACCTATTGCATTAATAAAGGTCAGAGATCAGAGCAGTGCGCAAGTGGATTTGTGGCAGATTGCATGAGGGTTTACCTTCATATATGTGTGCAGATCAGTGCCATTGTAAAAGAGAACAGAAACATTCATGGAGCATCAAATTTCCATGAGGTAAAATCCCATAGGGAAAGACAAACCGTGAAAGGAAGAGCACTACACCATTTTTGTTTAAGCTCTCCACAGTCATTACTAAAGAGAAGTAAATCAATGAAGGAAAGGTAAAAACAATTATAAACTAGTTTTTAAAAAAGGATCCATGCCATTCACGTCATCTTAAAAAAAACAAAAGGGGCCATTTCTTAAGTCATGAAATGTTTTGAATAAAAAAAGGGGTAAGTGGATGTGAAGTATAAAAAGGTGGATGATTAATTAATAGTTTAAAATTTTAAATGAGCTTTGTTTAATATAAGCTTGGTTAATGGGTTTGGAATCCATGTATGGAAGACTATTCAAGATTTGGTTCATGAAATGATGATTCATAGTTTTATGAATTATGGTTAAGGATGTGGGGGCTTGGCATATGGCAAGTATGGTAAAAAATGTGGAGGCATGGCACATGACAAGCATATTAAGTATTTTATATTTTTGTAGCTATTATATTACAGGGTGCACGTTCGGTGGTACTCGATATCCTAGCAATAATTTTTTTGTCCATGTGAAACTTAGCCATAGGCAAGTTTGAATTTCTCTGGATGCTAAAAGCACAAGGTATCCCTCTTATGCGCAGAGAAGGGATGTTGCATCAAGTGTGGAATGAACTACTAGGTAGCTACGAGGGTGGTAGGTATACTTGTAGCCTAGCTTGATGTGGATCGAAAAGGTCGAGTCTTCAATTGTGGGAGGAATGTGAGATGGTTAATCTCAGTATTGGGACCAAGATTGATAAGCCATGTATGTGAAGATAATTCCTAGAGAACTGACGGTTACAGCGGCTGAGGACCCATGTAATCCGGTAGATGGATTCTTCTTTATATGGACATCAATGACAGAGTTTGGATGCATGTACAAAAGGATCATGATAAAAGACGAGCAAGAAAGCGAGCATGGAAAGCGAGAGGATGAAGCAATGGATGGTGATGGTGTAGTCACCATGAAGACACATGAAAAAAATGTAATGAAGCATTTTGCATATAAATGGGAATATGGCTGTAAGACCTGATAAGGCATGCATACCCTAGGTAACTCACCGGTAAAGTCAGGAGATAGACCTAGGTGATAGGGGGTGTATGTGAGATTCCTTGGTAAAACTTTGAGGGGAGTTGGTGATTACTCCAAGTCAAGTTTAAAGGGGGGATTGTTAGGGTTAACCTTAACTCGGGATTGAGTCAAAGGTGGTTTAGGTTGAGCACATGGTTTGTTGTAGCCCATGGTATTGCATGTGATTAAGCCTTTATAAGGCTTGAGGATGCTCCATTGTATAGTGGCCTGGAGGTGTGCGGTGGCTAGCTCATTTGGATCAAATGGCTGGTTTTGGCCATGTAATGAAGATCTTCATTGATGCTGGTTTTCCCCCATGGGGTTTCCAAGGTATATTGTGTGTCTATATGTGGTTTCTTGTTATATTATTATAATGTTTATTTCTAGCTCATTATTATGTTAATGTTGCTTGCTTTTAACCTAACAAGACATGGAGATACTATACAACGGACTCCCACACCCTAAAGGACAAATTATCGGCATGGGTGCCAAATACAAACAAGGAGCTAACTAGGGCACCCATGTAAGGTCAAACTCTACCATTCACATCATGTCATTTCTAAAACAACGAGAAGGTTCCATGACAGGATAGAATGGGTTCATACCTAAGGTTATAATGAAATGGTCATAAGGTCATGGAAAATACAAACAGAGGTGAAATCTAACCTATATGCCAGTTTAAACATCATACTTAAAATTGGCACGAACGGGTCAAAACAATGGTCTAAACGACGCTCAAAATGGTCTCCTATACCATCACATTAGTAAAAAATGGTCCAAAAGGATCAGAAACGGTTCAAAACTATAGAAAGGGGGTAAAAATTTTCAAAAATTTGAAATTTTTTCTATAAATAGTAAAAGTTCAAAAATTATATATCATTTGAAATTTTTACCCAATTGAGCTTAGAACTTCAAACACGAATTCCAGGGGTTTCATTCGACAAAATTCGACACTGTTTTCTCTAGGTAACTTCCCATGCCTTGCTCTTCCATTTGCATGTAAATTTTTTCAATTTCCATGGTCAAAATCAATTTCTAGGCCATTCTAAGATAGTCGATTCGGCCCACATGGAAATCAGGAATTTTTCCATGTATAGGGATGGCTATACGTGGAAAAATGGCCGAAACCCGCATACATACGCGGGTGTTTTTCAAACATTCATGTATGCGGCTGCGTTTGAGGTTTTTTAAGACAAATATTGACCAAAAATTAATGTAAATGTGCAGGAGGGTTCTAGAATGGAGGGAGAGAGAACACGGGGATGTAGAAGAAGTTGTACGGGGCGATCTAATGGCTCAACAAGCTCTACGTGCATGAGGGATATATAAGTTTTGGTGTCTTGGAAACCTGAGGGCCAAACCAAGAGTGTTGCAGATGCTAGTATACTACTGGGATCCTGACTCAGAGTCCTTTTAGATCAACAGGATGTCCCTCATGATCGAGGTGGAGGACATATACTTCATTACTGGATTTTCTTGATGGGGAGAGGTGGTGAAACTACATTCTCGTGGGCCTGGAGGTGGCCTCACCATTGATGAGTATATTTCTGTATACTATTTTTTAGACATGGAGAAGGTTGGGAGTTAGATCCCAACAAACTCCATCCAGGTACTAGGCTTGAAGGCCATACTACTGGCACTCAGCAGGATAGCAGGGCTAGCCTCACTCCACCAGGCCTTGCAGCCATTGATGTTCTATGCAATGGAGTGCATGAGACCCACAGTTTATGATTGGAGTACTACGTTGTTGAGTAACATGAAGTAGCAGCTCAGTGACTACAAGATGGGAAGGGTACAAAAATTCGGTTTTGGCAGTATATTGAGCACGTTCTTCTTCGAGTGTGTTCTGGGGCTAATCCCTAGAGTTTACGTTCCTCCTCACGGGGTTTGAGATCTGGTCGAATGACATTGGGCAGATGCAATGCGTAGACTGGGAGGAGGTAGGGTGTCTAACCCCTACCCAACTGATTTCTTTCCATGGTGGTGGCGGCATATAGTTGCCATTGATGATTACCCCTTTGTAGGGATATATTTTCGTGGAGATCCTAACATGCCCATACCACCAGGAGTAGCATATGGTGACATTGGTAACAAATCCCAACCCTCTTTTTAAAGTTTTTTTGAATTATTTAATTTTTTCTTTTTTTGTGTTTTTTGATATATGGAGTCAAAAGACATGTTTTTGTGTGACGACACATAGTGACAATCTGTCATATGTATGCAGATGTAGGACCACAACATCCTAACGTTTTTCCTAGTCATAGATGGAGGGGACGAGGAGATGACATCATGGGTGTGGATGCGGAGTGGACGCTCCAAAGCATCTACACAAACTTTGTGCGACTGACACATAGAGTACCCATGGTGCAAATCAAGGACTTTCCTGAGGCCATGCAGCGTCAAGTGATAGGTGTACCATGAGCATGGGTGCGGTTGTTTCGATGGCTAGATAGAGCCATAGTGACTTTCCATGATTAGAACCCCCCTCCTCCTCCCCAGGATTAGATACCTGGGAGTGACACATTTTTGTACTATCGTGTATTATATTTTGGTGGCTCAGAAGCCCCATTTTTGTATTATGACACTTATGTATTATGGCGTCACTTTTTGGATGTTTAATGAAAAACTTTTATGATGATGAATTTTATTTATTTACATGTGTAAAAATGTATGTTTGTCATGATCTTATGGTCTGTGAAACAAATTCCAATCTAACACATAGTTAGCATATGAGTCAGCAACTTGATTATAAATTCTTGGAACATGTATGTATGTTATGTTGTCAAATTGTCATTCTAGCAATCTCACACGTAATAATATTCATAATAATGTTGGATCCCTAACATGATATAAGCCATTCAGCTGTGACACTACTAACTGCGAATCAAGACGTTCCTCAAGAGAGAGAACACCATGTGAAATGGCATCCCGTAGAAGCTTGATAACGGCACTATACTCAGCAACATTGTTTGAAGAGGGCCGTAAACATACACCTCCTAAAGACAATACCTAACCCATAGGAGTATAATTCACTCAGGAAACAAATGCTGAGTGTTGAGTGTGACGTCTAGCACCATCAGTGAATCCTATATAGACAAAAGACTCCATTGACATCTGCCATAAGAAACGAAAGCTAATCAACAAACCTGATCACCATAAGAAAAACCTAACTATGTAAAAAACTGTACAATAATATACAATAATCAGCCCTGGCTGAGGATTATGCGTAGTACTTTTTAAGATAGAGCCCATTTTTAGGATCCGCCAAAAATTTCCTCTCGTAATCTACTAGCTCATAGGCGCCCTTCTCTAACACACATTTGACAACATAAGGACCATGCCACATGGGATTAAACTTTCCTTCCCCCAAGGGTTCTTTAGCTTGATCCCACAAAAGGACCAGATCTCCTTCACTAAACCTCCTCGGATGGACATATTTATCATATTGGACCTTAACGCGACGCTTATTTACTTCTAGAGCCACTAAGGCATCTTAGTGCTGCTCATCAAGCTGCTCTAAGTGGACCAAATGTTCCTCGAATGGGGAAGTGTCTGGTAAAATCTCTATGGCTAGCTTCAATGAAGGGATTTCGCATTCAACTGGTAAGACAAACTCCACTCCATGCACAATCTGATATGGAGAAAAACCGGTGGTAGTCTTAACCACGGTTCTATAAGCCCACAAAGAAGGATATAACGTGATATGCCAGTTGGTATTGCTTTGTGTGATGGTTCGTTGGAGAATGGACTTAAGTGATTTGTTCACTGATTCAACCTGTCCATTCGCTTGAGGGTAATAAGTGTTGAAATATTGTAACTTTGAAGAATATTCTATATGTATCTTTTGTGGTCCCCAATGGTCCTACTGGGAGAACCACTTGTATTACTTTGTACCCCGATGCTTCTAATTGAAATAACTAAGAAGAGTCATGAAGTAGTCCCCTCTAATTATAAAGGTGCGTCATTAGCACCCCAGTGTGGTTACTTGATCCTACATGTGTAACTCGACCCTACATTATTAACTCGAGGCTACATGTCAGAATTGATAATTAAAGTGAATGAATGAATATAAATAGAGGTGTGGCACTCCTCACTTGGAACACACAGTCTCACTTGTGTACCGCATTAGTGGAGGAGAGAGAAGTAGCTAGAGAAGGAAGAGGATCAGTCTTTGATCTCCCTTTTGGTTTTACCTTTTATCTTTTGGGGCATCTATATTGAGGAATATTTTGCTAGGTTTTTCCCTTTAGGGTTTTCCCAGGATAAATATTTGTGTTCCTTTTGTATGGTTGTGCTTGTCTATCTTTTAGTGATCCTGTTTATATGCTTTTGTTATGAAATTGAAATGAAATACTAATGATCTAGCTTAGCATATGAAAATTTAACATGGTATCAGAGCCACCCTGAAAGAAGAAATTGTAAAACTACATAAGCTAGGGATTCTTACTTCTTGGGTCTCTCTCCATAATCGATCAGCAAAAGAAGGCTAGGCTGACTCTCCATTGAAGGGCCCATCTTTCTGTCGAAGCAAAATTCGATTCCAAGCATTTTCAGTTTTCGGTGCGAGAAATCAGGGCTTTCTATAGAAGAATAATTTTTGAGTGATCCCGGCATAGGATTTATCTCCTCATCAAAATATAATTTTAGAGACCTATATCAATACTTTTGGTTGGGTGAAACTCCAAGAAAGTCAAACCCTAGTTTGACCCCGAGCTAGAAAAACCCTAAATACTAAAACTGATAAGTTTTGGTACATTCTCTATATCTCGGTATTGGCGAAGGCTTGGGAGATGAAACTTGCATATATCAAATATAAAATCATGATGTACATGGTATCCAAAATTCTGCCTTTGATTCACTATATTCTGGGAGATATGATCCCTCCAAGTTATGGTTCCATCCTCTTCCTGGATTCATCCCTAAACATGAAACTTGGGGAGAATTGCTATATCTTGGGCTGCAAAGGTCCAAATTAAAATTTGGAAGATGTTACAGAAAGGGCATGGAATTTAATTTCTGTGGTCTTATTTTTAGAATTAGAAGATGAAACAGTGACACATGGTAGTCCTTACAACTTCACTGTTTTGAACAGTCCTGTAACAGGTCACCTTGGGAAAATGATCATAAGTCCCAATTGATGGAACCAATTCTGATGAAACCTGTGGTGTTGGAATAGGGACATGCTAGGGTACCTTAGTACAAATTTTTAGAAACATAGGAGTAGAAATGTTAGATATAGTGTAGAAACAGTATCTGGAATTTTTGCAGGAGAAATTGGAAAACTAGGGCTTCCTGTTCCGAGAGCTTCCCTCCACAATTTTCAGAAAAGAAGTACATTGGACATCTCATCTTGAAGAGATATATATTTATATCCAATCAAATATTAAATATTAAAATTTTTGAAAATTATGGTTTCTCTAACAAACCCTAGATCAGCCAGCTCCGGAACCAGGATGGACACCTCAAATTAGTAAGATCTAATCTTTTGCTATTTCCATTTGAGGTTCTCATCAGCTTGATGATAAGCTTGGTGAATTTTAAAAATTCCAAGAATGGAAGTATTTTATCTCTCGGAATAAAATGAATTGGACACCTACATGAGTAGAGAAGTTTCTGTTCCAGAGAGAGATGAGGCTCAAAGCCTTACACCAAAAGAACTTGGTCAAGGCCAAGAAGATCATTGCTGATTCAATCACGGATCAACTTGTACCACAAGTGTATTCCCTAAAAGACACCGAAAGAGATGTTTTATTCCTTGACCAAGCTATTTGAAGGAAAGAAATACATCAGAAGATGACCTTAAGAAACAAATTGAAGAGGTAAAAGAAGAAGTGAAGAATGCAGAAGTGGTGATAGCCACCTTGAATGGCCTCCCAGGATCATGGGATTCATTCATGCGAGGAATGTGTGCCAGAAGGAAGTGATTACTTTCAGCTGACTCTGGGAAGAAGAAGAAGCTCGATTCATAAGAAGAGAAGAAGAATATGTGAGCAATTGAAGATCAATCTCTCACCATTCAAAGAAGATCCCTCTAGCGATGAGGAATATGAAGAACTCAATTCTTGAAGAACCTCTTATCCATCTTATCATTTGGATAAGAAATGATGATGTCATGAATGAAGAAGATGATGAAGTAGAAGGATCAAGAAGGAGTCTACCCATGAAAAGAATAAAAGATAAGTATTCAATTGTCATTTCATGATATTGTTTTGTTATACATTTGATTATATTCAGTTGATGTGCTATGCATGATAGACTAGTTGCATTAATGATAGTAGTGAGATATGGATGAATGTTGTGTTGGCTAAACAGTTGCATGATGCATAAGAATTTTTCGTTATGCATATGTTTTATGAAATAGTTCTAACCATGAAACTGGTGCATTTGAATTGTAGGAAAGGTCCTGTACAACCACCTACAAGAAAAGAAGGATGAGCCTTGTTCCGAAGAACAAGTGATGACAATTCAATAAACAGGAATCTGAAGCTCCCAGTGTTAGAGACATCATGACGAAGGAAAGAGCTTCAGAGAGCAGTAGATCCACCCCGAAGGATGAAGACCACCATGGCTATGAAATAAGCTATGATCAAAGAGTAACAATTGATCATGAGGAATGATATAGAAGGAAGTACATGGTATCTTCCATATGGATCTACAAGAACAAGTGTACAAAGCATGGTTCGTGATTTGCCTCAGAAAGAATAGACTATGACATGCCATACTCTATTGACAAGTATATATCAAGTATAGAACCACCTGTACAGAATGAAGAGGGAACATGATACTCCACTTCAGGGGGAGTGACTACAGAAGATATTCGAGTTTGACATGGTATGACATGATGGACAACTTCCTGATCGATCGAGAATTTATCAACAGTAAAGTGGGTTCCAACCTTCAAGGTTGAATGTAGAATACTAGGATATGTTGATGACCTGACAAGACAAACTCATGGAAGATGTTATGATGAAAGAATACTAGAATGTTGTTTGGGATATAGTGCCCAAACCAGAAAGCAAGAATGTGGTATCTTCCAAATGGATTTGCAAGATAAAATATGTTGCAGATAGAAGTAAGGAAAGACTTGTGGCTAGAGGTTTTCTATTAGAAAGAGGCAATTAATTATGAAGAGACATTTTCCCCACTAGCATAGTATACTTCAATTAGAGATATCATGGCACTTGCATCCATGATGAAGTGGGACTTACACCAGATGGATGTGAAAATAGCTTTTCTGAATGGTGTGATTGAAGAAGAAGTATACATAGAATAGTCGCAAGGATCTGAAGTTGAAGACATATGGACACACGTATGCAAGTTGAAGAAGGCCCTCTATGGCCTGAAGCAAGATCCCAGATCTTGGTATGGAAGGATAGATAGTTTCCTAATGAAAGTCAATACTAACCTTTACTTCAAGGTTATAGAAGATGAACATGTCATACTATTACTGTATGTGGATAATGTATTCCAGACAAGGAATGAGAAACAGATTGTAGAATGCAAGAAGAAGCTCGCTGAATAATTTTAGATGAAAGACCTTGGGTTAATGCATTATTTCCTAGGTCTAGAAGTATGACAAAATTCAGAAGGAATCTTTCTCAACTAGGGAAAGTATGCAGTAGAGATATTGAAAATATTTGATATGTTGGAATACAAATCCATGGCTACACCCATGGATTCCAACTTGAAGTTGTTAGCTGATGAATCATCAAAGTTAGTGGATGTGACTCAATACAGACATATTATTGGGTCATTAAATGTATCTAACAAATACTAGACCATAAATTTGTTTTGCTGTGATCACCTTGAGTGAGTATCTAGTTCAACCTAGACGTGTTCACCAAATAGTTGCAAAACATGTGATGAGATATCTGAAAGGGACTATAGAATTTGGTCTATACTATAATGGAAACCATGACTACAGATTGTATGGATATACAGATGCATATTGGGATGGAAGCATCTCAGAAAAGAAAAGCACATCAGGTAGATACTTTTGTTTGGGGTCTACTATGAGTTCATGGTTTAGCAGGAAACAGTCCAGTGTTTCTCTTAGCATGGCTGAAGCAGAATACATAGCAGATTGCTCTGCTAAGTTGTGAAGCCATATGGCTTCAGAAGCTGATATCAGGTCTCTTTGACCTGAAGATGGATACTACAAGGATTCTATGTGATAACCATAGTTGTGATGACAGAGAACCCTGTGTTCCATGATAACACATAAAAATCCAATATTTTACATACTGTAGATGCAGATGATGGTGATTCAGTATTTCTATACTGAATATAGAGATGATGATGTTTCAGTATTCCCATACTGAAGATATAGATGATGATGATTTCAGTATTCCCATACTGAAGATATAGATGATGATGATTTCAGTATTCCCATACTGAAGATATAAATGATGTTTCAGTATTTACATACTATAGATGCAGATGATGGTGATTATGTATTTCTATACTGAATATAAAGGTGATCATGATTTTAGTATTTCTATACTGAAGATATAGATGATGATGCTTTCAGTATGCACATATTGAAGATACAGATGGTGATAGTTCAATATTCACATACAAAAAGATGTAGATGATGATGTACTGACAAAGCCTCTGTCTCGAGTAAAGTTTGAACACTTTCGAGACAAGCTTGGTGTTGTTCGAAAAGACATTCCTTTAAAAGGGGGAGTAGTGGTGTTGTAGTGGGATTGTATCATCCCTGGGCACTTTCCCTAAAGTGATCCGAGGACCTTGATCCTTGATAATGAAGAGGGATTGTATCATCCCGGGACATATGTCCAGAAGTGATCCGATGACCTCGGTCCTTGAGAATGAAGAGGGATTGTATCATCCTAGTACATCTGTCCAGAATAGATCCGGTGACTTTGGTCCTCAAGAATGTAGTGGGATTGCATCATCCCTAAAATTCAGTTCAAAATGTATCTGGAGGTCTCAGCCCCCGTGAATGTGGTGGGATTGCATCATCCCCGAACTTTGGTTCAAAATATATCCGGAGGTCTCGGCCCCCGTGAATGTGGTGGGATTGCATCATCCCTGAACCTCAGTTCAAAATGTATCCAGAGGTATCAGCCCCCATGAAAGTGGTGGGATTGCATCATCCCTGAACCCCGGTTCAAAATGTATCCGGATGTCTCGGCTCCCGTGAAAGTGGTGGGATTGCATCATCCCTGAACTTTGGTTCAAAATGTATCCAGAGGTCTTGGCCCTCATGAATGTGGTGGGATTGCATCATCCCTGAACCTCGGTTGAAAATGTATCTAGGGGTCTTGACCCCTGTGAATGTGGTGGGATTGCATCATCCCTGAACCTTGGTTTAAAATTTATTAGGAGATTTTGGTCCCTTTGAATGTGGTAGGATTGCATCATCCTTGGATTTAGTCCTAAAGTGATAGGGATTGATTATCCCATAATTAATCTAGTAACTTCAGTTTTCGAGAATGTGGTGGGGATTGCATCATCCCTGGACTTTAAGCCCAAAAGTGAACCAAAGACTTTTTTGTCGTTGAGATGTGGATTACAGGTTGTTGCTGATGATGATGACGTAATGATCTAAAGATCAGAGTATGATGATGATGCCATACTGATTGAAAGATCAAAGTGTAATGATGACGTATTGATCGAAAGATCAGAGTATGATGATGATGCCATACTGATCGAAAGATCAAAGTGTGATGATGACGTACTGATCAAAAGATCAGAGTATGATGATGATGACATACTAATCGAAAGATTAGAGTGTGATGGTGATGATGTACTGATCGAAAGATCAGAGTGTGATGATGATGATGATGTATTGATCGAAAGATTAGAGTGCGATGATGACGACTTATTGATTGAAATATCAGAATATGATGATGATGATGTTGTTCAAAAATTGAAGTATGATGATGATGGTGCTGATCATGATGTTACTGATTAGAGTATGATGACGATGATGTTGCTGTTTGAAAAGTCAAGATGCTGAAGATGTTGTTGATGATCGAAAGGTCAAAGTGATGAAGATGTTGCTGATTGAAAGATCAAAGTGCTGAAGATGTTGTTGCTGATCGAAAGGTCAAAGTGCTGAAGATGTTGCTAAAGATGTTGTTGCTGATCGAAAGGTTAAAGTGCCAAAAATGTTGCTAATCTAAAGGTCAAACTGCTGAAGATGTTGTTGCTGATCGAAAGGTCAAGTTGTTGCTTATCAAAGCAGTCAAAGTGTTGATGTTGCTAAAGACTAAAGATTGAAGGTGAAGAATACATGATGTTGAAAAAACTTCCAATGATTTATAGATGTGTTACCCTGATGATGTTGATGATGTCCTCTATATCTCTCCTATTATTGTTGTTGTTGATGTTGTTGTAGAATACCCTTCTAGTTAAGGGGGAGTGTTGAAATATTGTAACTTCGAAGAATATTCTATATTTATATTTTATGGTCCCCGATGGTCCTACCAGGATAACCACTTATATTACTTTGTACCCCGATGCTTCTAATCAGAAGAACTAATAAGAGTCATGAGGTATTCCCCTCTAATTGTAAAGGTGGGTCATTGGCACCCCAGTGTGGTTACATGATCCTACATGTGTAACTCGAGCCTACATGATTAACTCAAGCCTACATGTCGGAATTGATAATTAAAGTGAATGGATGAATATAAATAGAGGTGTGGTGCTCCTGATTTGGAACACATAGTCTCACTTGTGTAGCACATTAGTGGAGGAGAGAGAAGTAGCTGGAGAAGGAGGAGGATTAGTCTTTGAACTCCCTTTTGGTTTTACAGTTTATCTTTTGGGGCATCTATATTGAGGAAGCTTTTGCTGGGTTTTTCCCAGGATAAATCTTTGTGTTCCTTTTGTATGGTTGTGCTTATCTATCTTTCAGTGATCCTATTTATATTCTTTTGTTATGAAATTGAAATGAAATATTAATGATCTAGCTTATCATATGAAAATTTAACAATAAGAAGAGGAATTCTCCTGCTTATACCCTAACTTCGAGGCCAACTCTTCCATCTTTTGATTCTAAAAGTTCCTACCATGGTCAGTGACAAGCTCCTTCGGAATACCGAACCGAGTAATGATCTAGTTGAACATGAAATGCACGGCTGTCTCACCATCATATTTCACCGTGGGCATATCCTTAGCCCATTTCGTGAAATAGTCAACAACCACTATAATATGATGATGCCCCCAGCTGAAGCTGGGTTGCAATCCATGAAATCAAGCCCCCACTTAGTGAAGCGACCGGCGGTGATAATCGGATGTAATGGGGAAGGATGTGAGCGCATATTATATGAAAACACCTGGCAAAGGTGGCACTTCTTGACCACATTGACACAATCTTTAAAGATCGACAGCCATAAATAACCCGCTCTGAAGATTTTTTGTGCTATAGAAAGCCTAGATAAATGACCACCACACGCCCCTCTGTGGCAATCATTCAGCACAAGCTCAGCCTCCTCATGATTTAAACAATGATGTAAAATGGAATCTACCCCACGATAGTACAATGTGTTATCCACTATAAGGTAGTTCTTGGATACGTGACGTATCCTTAGGACAGGAACGATTCAAGTCACGGAGATCAGTGCATATATAGATCGCTCTCTACTTCTTTTCTACCAGAACGAGGTTTGAAACCCACTTCATAAAGGGAATGAGATAGATAAAACCAACATTTAACATATTTTCTATCTCAGCCTTAATTGTGGGTGCTTTTCTAGGATTCACTGCATGCAAGCGTGGTCAAACAGGCTTCGCACTTGGGTAGGTCTTGATTTCCTGTTTGACAATATGAGGGATGATGCCTGGCATTTCCTCGTATGACCAAGCAAATATATCATGAAACTCTTTGAACAACTTGGTGTACTCTTGAATCTCAGCATGGGAACATTCTGCCCCAATATAGACATTCTCAATCTTGCTAGGATCGCGAGAGATATTGATAGGGATGGTAGGAGATATATTTGCCATGTTTTCATCAGCCATCGAACCAAGAGAGCTTAATGGAACCATAGAACTACCAATTCTCTCACTAATACTCTCCTTGAAGTACTCACACTCCAAATAGTCAAGCTCAGGAAGAAAATAAGATCTATGATGTAACTCTTCCCAAGGTGGCTCAACCCCAGACATGGCCTCAATAATAGCTTCATCTGATGGAAAAACACTATCAAGGCAATCATGTGTGTGAGAAGACTCAACTACCCATGCAGGCAGCACATATTGGTCCTCCTCTTCAGTCTGTGAAGAGGAAGGAATAGGCTCTGCAACACATTCCAGATTCGCTTGATATGCTATCATTGCTACAAGCAATGGCATGTCCATTTCGATAGGCTTGCTCAAAGGGCCCGGTGTAGGAAGGATCTAAGGATCTTCCATATTGGTAGTGTGAAAAGACATCGAACTCAATGAAGACGAATCCCCACCAAAACTAGACCTGATCATAAGAATGGGTGCAGGACAACTAAAGGTTCCCATAAGGGATGGATACGTGCCAACACCCACACTCCCAGTTGTCGACTGAGAATGATCAATAATCGAGATAGAAGCTCCCGACACTGCAGTAGCACTCAGATTTTTGAATGATTTCTGATCAATCGTAACAATCTTCCCATTAAATGGAAATCATGCAACTCAAAATAGAGAAGAAGCTATGGCTTGCATACTATACATCCAATTCCTACCCATTAACAGATTGTAATCAAGGGGTGCATCAACTACCTCGACCTCGATCACAATGGTCTTCCCTCCCAAATGGACCTTAAGAGAAGGAAGAATCCTATGCGGCCGAAACGATATACCATCAAAGGTAGTCAACATGGTAGTGGATTTAGACAACTCGGGGGAACCCAAACCATTCCAACATGACAAAGACATCACAGAAATAGCAGTGCCTTCGTCAATCACAGTGCGTTTGATGGTCATGTTAAGACATTCTACATGAATCAAAAGAAACACATATTAAGGCAAGCGAGGATGTAGTCCTGTGGTTTCAAATTTGATGATGGAGGAAGATTTATCATCATTAACACCAAGAGAAGAAATAAAAGCCTTCCTTTGTGAAGGACAACTCTGAAGTACTTCAAGTGCAGACATCGCACAAGGAGTATGGCCCAAATCCTCGACAACATAATAGTTCTGGGTGGCTCAGGCATTAGGATTGTGTCCCGAATGCTTTAGGACTCCCTTAGGAATGTGAGGTGTGACTTCAGGTTTATCTATATGGTTTTCAATATGCAAAGGACTCCCGGGTGGAGTAGTTTCCTTTCCAAGGTCTGGTTGTGACGAACCATAGTCCTTCGCACGAGTCACAACCTTAGTAGCATGCACCATGTTGATGCAATGATGACCACTACTGGCTTCCAGTGGATCTTGATCTCCACTAGAATAATCATGGGTCCTCGAGTTCATGTTTTGATTATGGGGTAAAGGATTGGTTAGCACAGCTGGGCCCTGTGCCATGAACCTCGAGGCATCTTCCATATGAGGGAACAAGTGAGTGAGGTGGTCATACTTACACAATTTGCAAGGAAACTTAACCTTACGTTTAGACTTCTTGTCCCCCCGAGCATTGTGGGTGTTCTTGTCATTAAAATTGGCATTTTCATTCCTATTCCCACCCTTACGATTGTTTTTACCCTCTTTCTTATTCCTTCTGTGTTGCTGGTTACCCTTTTGGTCCGACGATTGCACCGAAAGCACCCTCATCATTTGGGTGGGTTGAGACAAAGCCGTGGCTTGTATTGAGGCAGATTGGTTGATAAACAATTGAATCACCTGTTGCACAACCAAATCTGTAGGTTTGGTACTCATACAACCAACAATGCCATCGGCATGTGGTCCAGGTTTAACCTTAGTGTCAAAACTAGAATGCAGAGCATTATGAATGATCTCATATAACAATCCAAATTGAGCATAAATCAAATCCAAATCCCGTGCCCTAAAAATGGCTTGTTCCTCATTTTGGAGTCCAGATGTAGAAAAATCATTCGCTATATAAGGCAGTAATGATTTAAGGAACCACTCAAGGAGAAACTCCAGTGGTATGAAGACTTTAATCAATCTCTTCCGTCTACACCACTCTTGGATATGGTCCAAGATATGTGTGGCTTTGTCTTGCTGAAATGTTGACAAGAGTTCTGTACCATTGTCATAACACACTGGTAGCTGGAAGTGATTAAGAAAAGTCATAGATGGGTCATCGAAAAAAATGAATGCCCCCCTAGGTAACTCTGTGTACCATTTCACTGTAGGCCCAGTGAGAGTGCATTGAAACAACCTTAAATGGATCTAATCATCGTGTAATGAATTCGAAGAGCACCAAAGGTGAAATGTTGTAACATGTTTGCTAGAATCTTCTCCTAGTTTTCCCTCAAATTTGGGAATGTCCAAGGGAATCTTGTTAGGGATAGCTGGCCAAGCCCTGTCATGAGATACCAGATCATTCGTTATTCTCGAAAAGTCAGGTAAATTTATCATTTCAAGGAAAGGGAGCCTAGGTTGAGCAGGTTAATGCCATGCTCCCTAATAGTTTTGATTCACATAAGACTGATTACCATAACCACCATGGCCATGGCCATAGTATCCTCCTCCAATTTGACCTATTTAGGGTGGCATGGAAGCACCATAATGTGGTGTACCTTGACTATGTGGAGCTACAAAGCCATAATTCGGGGAGTAAGCAGGTTGTTGATACCCATACCCATAAGGTGAATAACCTTTTCCACACTGTGGTCCATAATATTGTCCATGCGAAGCTCCATAAGATGTCCCATGAGAAACACCATAAGTAGGAATATGGGGAACTCCTTGCAATAGACCATAGGATGTTCCAGAAGTAGGAACATGACCTATCGAGACAACAGGAGGTACTTGACTCTGAGACATGACTACACGAGTAGCAGCAGTACGAACATAACTAGTAGCAACATTCCATCCCGAAGGACCACATGAATGAGGGGGATGAATAGCATTCGAAGAACTAGGAATAGAGGATGAAGGGACATGTGAAGTGATGTAAGTGGAGTGGTATTCCCTATAGTCACTCATCTTGGTTCTGGTATCCAAATAGGACTACTAACACCAGGTCTAGGATGAACATATGATGTAGCCTCCACCGCCGGGATGGAGGGTACAATGTGACTCATGTTCCCAAATCTTTCCACATGGAAAGGAGTAGGAGTGCCCCCAAACATAGTGTTAGGTTCAAATTCTGACTCGGCATGCTGTGTTGGATCATGCGCATGGATACCAGACATGCCAGAGCTAACATAACTAGTGCTCGTAGGTTCATAATGAGTCTCATCACCCGGAAGCCAATACCGAGGACCTGTGGATGAGGGATCATACTCGGAGTGTGTAGGTATATCAGGTGAAGGATCATATACAGGAATATGATCTTCTTCCCCAACCTCATGAGGTGGAGAAGACAACTTAGGAATTTCATTTTCATGATCTCCCATCATGTGTGAATTAATGTGAGAAGTAGACCACCTGGACTGTCTATTTCTCTCTCCCAAAGCAGGAGGATATGTAGAAGGTGGAAGTCCTGCTAAATGACAAGAACAACGAAGTGCCACACCCAAATCCACAATGACTCAAAAAATGGAAAAGACTCTTCTAATTACGCAAACCCTAAGCAAGCCAGCGTGCACAAAGCATACAACTATATAATCTAAAGCCAATCACAAGCAAACAAGGGTAGGACATGTGAGCTCCCGAATGAAGCAGGTATGTCTCTCCTAGGAGAGGCTTGAGGCTCCCATACACAACAAGCAAAGGTTTGTAACCAATTATTGTGGCCCTAAGCTTCAAATAAATATAGCGACTGTGCTGTCTGACCCCAACCTAGCTGGGACACCTACAGAATAACCCCTGCAAAGTACCCCCTTGATAACCTAGGTAAGAAAACTAAGGTCACCTCAATATAATCAATGATCAGGCGGACAGTCGCACACATGATTGACTGTATGGGCAGGGTAGCAAAGCCCAAAACTCTCGAAAGAGCCCCAAGATATGAATACAATCCTAGAAATATCTCTGGTGCTACTTAGTTATGACCAGTTGTCATCCCAATCATTAACCGCTCACACTGCCTCGTGCTTAACTCCCTTGTAAGAGGAGGATCCTGAGAAACACTAATTATACCAAGGAATTTCACACTCTCACCTAGACAGACACATACATGTTTTGCTTAGTGGTCTTGGAGAATTTCCTCACAATGAACTATTCCAAGACCCTAAAACCTAATCTTGTTGGTGTACCCTTGTTATAGCGGATTTCACCACTCTAGGTGAATCACACTTTGTATGGCCTTCCCCTGTCCCGCTGTAGAATCCTTAGACCCTATGGACCACTTTTTGTCCTTTGATGTTTCCTTGATCATCCCTAAAAACATATGAAAAATGATATATGGGAATTTTAAACCTATAAGCGCGTATATATGTGGGTTTGACCACTAAAACTGCGTACATCGAGATGTGTGCATAATCCAAATCCTTTTGGAGTTTTCCTTGACATGGATCTGACTCATTTGACTCCTAGCCTTCCCTATCCCTTGAGATCGCTCGGATTCGACCTTTCATTACCCCTTTGAAAATCTATATAAGGAACCCCTTGGTAGATTGAAGGCATAAGAGAGAATTGAGAGCAAAGAAACTATAGTCCATTGTTGAAGAAAACTTATGCTTGAGTCTGCATCCCTTTGTCCCTTGGAGCACTAGTGTGTTCTTCACAAGCTTGCCTTTTGCTTATGAGCTTGCTATAGAGAGATGGAAGACTGAGGTTGTGGAGTCCCAAGTGGGGGATTCAGTTTCTCCAGTTCGCAGACGTGCCGTCAGAGGTTGTACCTTGTAATCTCTAATTTATTTTAATAGAAATATCTTTTCCTATCCAATAATGCATGTTTGAATGAATATTTTATCCATGGGATTATGTCAAATGATTGTACATTATTGATTATATATGCTAGAATAGATCTAACACCATGATATACAGAATGCTTGTATTGTTTACTTGTTGTTGAGGAAGTAACAGATCAATTCAAGCTGAAGATTGGAAAGATCAACGGGGATCTACTTCAACTGTCCGGAATAAGGTAGGAGGTCTGATCCTTTAGTGTTAGAAATTTAATTTCTATTGCATATTGGAAATGATTGATTTCTGGAGTCAAGCTGTCTGTTGTGGTACCCCAAGCCATAGGAATTTCTCTCTGTAACAGAATTCTGTTACAGAGAGAAATTCCTATGGCTTGGGGTACCACAACAGACAGCTTGACTCCAGAAATCAATCATTTCCAATATGCAATAGAAATTAAATTTCTAACACTAAAGGATCAGACCTCCTACCTTATTCCGGACGGTTGAAGTAGATCCCCGTTGATCTTTCCAATCTTCAGCTTGCATTGATCTGTTACTTCCTCAACAACAAGTAAAAAATACAAGCATTCTATATATCATGGTGTTATATCTATTCTAGCATATATAATCAATAATGTATAAGCATTTGACATAATCCCATGGATAAAATATTCATTCCAACACACATTATTGGACAGGAAAAGATATTTCTATTAGTATAAATCAAAGATTACAAGGTACAACCTCTGACGGCACGTCTACGAACCGGAGAAACTAAATCCCCCACTTGGGCCTCCACCACCTCAATATTCCATCTCTCGATAGCAAGCTCATAAGCAAAAGGCAAGCTTGGGAAGAACACACTAGTGCTCCAAGGGACAAAGGGATGTAGACTCAAGCATAAGTTCCGACAACAATGGACTTGTTGACCAGAATTTCTGACCTAGGCAAACAAGGAAGTTTTTCCCACACAATCAGCTTAAAGCAGCGTCCGATGTGTTTGGATTAGCAAAACTTCACAGGTTATGGTCCTGCTACCAGCTGATTTTTCTCTTAAGGAGAAAATAAAATCAGCAAAATCTAACCTATCCTAATGTTATTTCTATTTAATTAAATCCTAAAACTATTAAGTTGCTTAAATCATTTCTATACTTAGTTTTAACTATCTAAACTGTCTTATGGTTGCTTTCTTAAGGAAAGACTCCAAGTTTTGAAGAGTTTTTCTGAATATAAAGACTTGTCAAAAGTATGCTAAAATTATACTAATTGATTTAATAGCTGTTAACTAAAATATATTAAAATAAAACTTAATCTGAATTATTCTATCTATCCTATATATATTATATCTCAGCTGAGAGCAGTTCTAAATACTAGATTAATTATTAATTAATAATAGATAAACAGAAAGACAAAGTCCACAATTTAAATAGAAACATTTAAATTATACATAATAAGTCACTCTGTTATATAATAACTGGACAGAAAAACTGAAAACAAACAATTATTTTAGTTCTCTGAAATTAATTAATAATTAATGATCAATATAGCTATTTGAATCCATAGATAATGTCTAATATAAACTCACTGTAAAAATACAAATGATATTTTTAGCAGACAGAAATGTATATCATTATAACTTAAGTTTATAGTAAAAATACTAATAAACACAATCATAACGATATATTTGTTCAAAATGTGATATTGAATTGACAAAGTGAAAATTGTAATTAAACGCAAATATAACAAAGCATACTGTGTTAATATTAATATAGAAGATAAGATGCTGAAATATATAATATATCCAAAACAATAATACCAGTAATGATATTAGTCTGTAGATGTCCAGTTGTATCTCACATCCAAAGATTCAACTTCAGGAATGAAACAACACCAGCAGCAAAATATATTTCAAGTATGTTTTCTTCAAACACTCCATCCCTAGTTCATCAGAATTCCTAACTTATATAATACTATGATTCAGTTTTCCCCATTAATGTTACATGCAACATTATAGGGCTCCTATAACTATAAAGAGAATCGAATCTCTTTAACAAACACCTATCACTATAAACAGAAAACAACTAGCCTGAATGTTTGTTGATTTGAAGGTACTTGGTAAATTCGTGGCCACTGTTGAGACTCCAGCTTTCAACAAACAGCCACATCTCCCAGCCAACACATTAACAACGTCCTGAAAGTTTGGAGAAGAGTAATGATATATCCACCTGTATTCACATAAACGAAATACCTCATTAAAACCAGTAAAAACAGGTGTAATAAAATAAACTAAAATTTAAATGTATGCCTGTAAAATCTACGATTTTACAGGCATGCATAACCAATATATTTATTACCTGTTTTACAGCGACACAATCCATGCACTTTGAAAAGAAAATGAGAGTAATCATCATGTTTTACTTTGAAGAGCAATTACTCTTCATGCTTCAGCTAATTTGGCCTTTAACCTGATAATCTTTATGTTTTGTTTTTCAATTCGTTCAAGTAGGTGCTGATTCGTACCTATTATTGACCTCTTTGCTTTTTTATACTGATTCTTTTTAGCACTTATTTCTTTCCATCTGCTGATCCAATGCATCAACTCCTCTCTAAAAGTTCTATTTTCTTCTTCTAACAATGCTGCACTAGATAGATAATGCTTAAGTTTATCCTTCAACTCTGTAATCTTGGCCTGGTATGCATTATCTAGTACATGCTGAAGAGTTTCTTCTTTATTGGCTACCTAAGGAGAATTAGGGCTATCAATATTTTGAGCAGATGACTGGAGACTGGTAAAGGATGGTTCAGGGTCTGCAATGCATGTGTCCATACATGGTTGAGTGACCTCGACCTTGCTCAATTTCGTACCATTATTTACATGACTAGTATCAGGGATCGATGATGGAATGTCATCTTCAATATGGACGACTGCAGGTTGAGTATCCTGTCGATTAGCCATAGGACCCGAAATTGTATGGGAACTGTCCATGCTTTTGGTGATCCTCTTTGAAAACATGAATTTTTCTGACTCAAACCTTCCTTTATCACAGCATATTTGAGCTAGATGATCGAGTTTATACAGAGACTCTTTACCATGATTACAAAGGTTATCTAGCTCAGGAAGATTTTTACATTCAACAACATTACCAGTTTTTCTTTTGGTTAATCTTTCTTCTGTTTTTGCAGGGGCATTATGACCTCTATTAGATGAGGGCCGATTCAAGACTGCTTTAGAGCAAGAGGGGACTTCATTCCTGTCATCATCATTACTAATCCCATCGTTTATGGGTAGACTGACTTCCCTGAACCCTTTTCCCTCTGATACAGTTTCAGGAGCATCATTGACCTTGGATTTTATAGCTTGTCATTTCTTTCGAATTTTTGGGGAGGGGATCGGCCAGTACTGCGTCGGCCCCAAATGACAGTGGGTTGAAAACCCATCCCATGACTTGACATTTATAGACAATTGATGTTGCACTATAATTTTGATTAACCCATGGTGGAAAAGACTTCTATCAGGGTTATTAAAACTTCTAACTTCGTGTGACATCTTCTTCAAACTTTGCCACAGGTAAAAGGGTAAATTAAGCCTACAACCCTGCAATGCTAAAAGCAGTCTTAAATGGTAATAGTGTAAATGGGAGAAACATCCATCACAGGACACATACCTGACCAGTATTTCATAATAAGCTCTCCATTCGGGCTTCAAGAAATTGACAGGGACACCTATCTTCAGCTTAGTATCATCTGGCAATGGTAGCAGCAGAGATAAACACCTCTTCTTATTAACCTTGCTACCCTTGAACCAGCGTTCTCCAAATTGCGGGAGCTGTGTTGATTCTGCTATCTTGTCTTTGTTAATAACGAACTCAAAACCCCCTATTTGCACAATGTCGTCTTTCAAATTCATGGAAAACATTTTAGTTACTTCTGCGTGATGGCCATCAAAACTTTTAAAGAATTGCCCCCACCCAATTTTCTCGAAACGTAAGGCTACCTTCTCGTCTGCCTCTATGAGCTCAGAACCAAAGATTTCGAAATGGTTCAATGGAGCCATAGTTTCCTCCACGCTCTCCTGGTTTTCGACTGGAATGAACAGAAAGGTGAAGGGGGAGGGAATAGGTACACAAACGCATGACATGATGTGCAAACTTCACATGCTTTGGATCTGACAGACATAAGATCTCTGGACTTGGTCATTTTTAGCCGAACCCTAGAAATGATGAGTGCTACAACCAACGTTATATTATGATTTATGCATGTTTTAACCATGACTAAGCCACGACTAGCAGTGATATTTAACCAAATCGACATATCGGTGATCGTTTGATTAACAGGCTATAAACCAAAATATTCATTACTTACAGTGATCATAATGAGCACGTACATTGTTATGAAATGGAATGACTATCAACATTAACTCTTGTTAATACGATGCGTCGATATAGTCACAGCTGTAAGTTTGTCATGAAGCTCAAGCCACATCTTTATGCCAACTCAATGATCCGTGTGACAAGCGTTACCAATTTGACACATGGCTCTCGTAATCTCTGTCAATTTAACGGTCTCCTCTAGATTTAGCGTGAAAGGTGGTAGCATTCAAGGTGATATAATAACAAAATCATATACCCTAATATTTCATATGTCAACTAACTAATAACTTGATTTAACATGACTATCATGTATATACATTAAATTTCATAGATTATAGTTTTAAATTTTCGAAAATCCCATCGATAACTATTCAAAATCAATTTTGATAGGAAATTAAGTGGTAAAACTATAGTATATGAAAATTCCCATATGATAGTCATTTTATTTACTACCTACATATATACAATTTCTCACAAAGTAATGGTTAGGCATTATATATGTAATATGAACATTAGGTTTAATAAGATTTTGATTTGAATGAGTTACCTTTAGTTCTAAGAGTTTAGAACTCATAATACCTTACCAATATCCAGCTCAGACTGTGTTTCATTGATTTCCCTTTAGCATATTATCATATATACACCGTATACATTTATCTTAATGATTGACTTGATTATATAGGATCTAATGAAACTGACTTATTAAACTGACAGCTGCTAACTGCCAAATTTACAAACATATTTTCACTAACTCCTAATATATCATTTTACTTTTCTCGAATTTGAGAGTACCTTCAGAATCAAAGATTCTGAAGGCACTCTATTATAATTTTTAAGTAAAATATAAAATAGAGCTGATCTCCCTTCATCTTAATGGAATATGAAGAGGTTTGTTGCTAGCTGCCAACAGGACTATAGTTTCTTTGCTCTCAATTCTCTCTTATGCCTTCAATGTACCAAGGGGTTCCTTATATATCTTTTCAAAGGGGTAATTAAAGGTCGAATCCGAGCGATCTCAAGGCATAGGGAAGGCCAAGAGTCAAATGAGTCGGATCCATGTCAAGGAAAACTCCAAAAGGATTTGGATTATGCACACATCCTGATGTGCGTGGTTTTAGTGGTCAAACCCACGTATATATGCACTTATAGGTTTAAAAGTCGCATATATCATTTTTCATGTGTTTTTAGGGATGATCAAGGAAACATAAAAGGACAAAAAGTGGTCCATAGGGTCTAAGGAGTATGCAGCGGGACAGGGGAAGGCCATACAAAGTGTGATTCACCTAGAGTGGTGAAATCCGTTATAAAAGATGCCCCCTAATGTGTGAGGTTAGAGGGGTCATATGATGGCCGAAATACATTATAAGTCCATCCCAAAAGTGGAGTGATGAAGGATCCCAAATGGAATACCAGCCACCCAATCAACATAGTACAATAATACAACTCTGCATACAACTGCAAATACATATAGCAGTCCCGGATACATAAGAGTACAATGGCCATGAATAGGCATGATACATGATATCACATATGTGGTCATCGCCACATACAATATACATAGATCAGAATCTCCATGATGAATATATACAAAGGACCATGATCTCCAAAATGGCTGAAGATATATAATAGATCAATATCTCCATAGTGGCTCGAAATATCTAACATATACTGGAATCAAGTCACGAGAGCTGAAATCTCATGAACACTGGCATGATCAAGGAGGTAGCATATAAGAGATGCCACCAATCTGGAAAGTTTTCTACACAAACCGATATGAGTACATGTCCTACTATGCGAATAGAGGTGTCGAGGTCGAACATAGTAGTCCATCGTCTAATTACCGGTCATTAATGTATACCATTAACAGACGTGAGATTACCCACCGATAATGAAAATGGGAATCAAGGTACTAGAGTGAAAACTAACAAGTGTGAATAAATGTGTTGAGGTCTAACACTTGAAACGGTCCATTGATCAGGGGACATTGATGTATTCCCAAGAAACTGTCGATGGCGAGTGAACCTGCCACTAATGACTGCAAGTCTCAAGGCACTCAAAATGACTCTAGAATCCAATCCCAAAATAAATGATCTGAAGTCGATGGGATGAAATCCGCTGGAAGGAGGGAATTAAGGCATCCCCCATCATCCAACACGAGGTAATCAACAAAGATGTATAATGTGGAAGGACTCGATCATAAAGTGCACGAACCAGTAACTGTACCGGGAATGGCCGACATGCAAATTCAAGATAATTGGGGAGTGGTCGAATCAGGTTTCAACTTCCTTTGAACAAGAGAATAACGTCGTATGGTGACTGAATGAAGGAAGCATAGACTCGATATACAAACTGGGACATCTCTATGACACAGGAGGCATCAACAGAGGCTCCATAGGGACTGGAAGCTTAACCAATCAGTGGAGATAAACTTAGATAAATGAGTACAGCTCCTAAAGTCAAACTATAACCCAACCAATGGATGTGATATACAGTGCTCTGTTTGAAGGTGACATGACTCGACAGCTGCCAAAGATAACATCTTTCCTTGTCCGAGTTTTTGGTTTTTATATTTTTTTGTCTTTTTTCAGTTATTTGAAAAGCTTGAAAAAAGAATAAACTAGCTTTATAGTTACAAACTAGGAGGAGACGAGTGTCACAAGGGAAAACAAACTAGTTCCAAGCAGTGGAACATACCTATGCTCAATGCAAGGATACATGTGTAGGATATCGACACTCGGGGGGAAATCCCCTCCGGTAAAAAGGGAATCAAGCTGCGAAGGATATAAAAAATTGCTCTGCATGGATAGATATGAGACAAGCTCGGGCTATATGGCTGAAAGGCAATGTTAGGGGAGCCATCATAAAGATCAATAAGGCAGGAAAAGCTCATGATAATGCATTCACAACTTGACATAAGCGAGTCATGAGGGAGATAGGCCAGCAAAAGATCAAGAGGAGTATGAGGCTCTTGCAAAATGTCATGGAAATACTATACAATGGACTCCCGAACCTAAGAGAGGACTCATGGCATGGGTACCAAATGCAAAGGGGAGTTAACTAGGATACCCATGTATAGGAAAGCTCTACCATTCACATAGTACCACTTCTAACAACAGCATGAAGGTTTTGTGATACCATGGAATGGGTTCGTACCTAAGGTTAAGATGGAACGGTCATAAGGCAATGCATAAGTGCAAGCGTATGTGAAATCCTAAACTATATGCCAGTTCAGACATAATACCTGTGATAGGCATGAACGGGTTGAAACCTCGGAGAGAGTGTACAAAAAGTGGACCCTACATGACAACCATATTAGCCCAAAACAACCCAAAATAGTCAATAAAGAACCCAAACTATAGGATATAGGGAGGAATGATCATGACAACAACACCCAAAGGAAACAATGCGGTGAACGATGAGACATAAACAAGAAACTAAGGTGTAGACCCAACGTTCACGCATAGACTACCACCCCAGTGAGGGTGACCACTGGTGTAAAGACTGAGCGAAGGGAAAAAATCCTCCACAAATGGAGTAGAGGATGGAAGATGACCATTCCCAAATCTATGAGCACGGTAAGGGGCTGTGATGCCCCCAAGTCTGACACCAGGCTCTGTACTAGGACCAAGAAGGGTGATAGGATACCAGGAATGCCGAAAATAAAAGGACTTGAACTCAAGAGAGCATAAATATACTCAAGTAACCACGATCCCAAAGGCCAACTAGTGCACAAAGAGCACACTCCTAAGAAAATCTACAGCCAAAATACAAGCAAACCAAGGGGAGGATATGTGAGCTCCCGAATGCAGCAGGTATGTCTCACTTAGGAGAGGGTTGAAAGTCCCATACACTACAAGCGAAGGTGCCTAACCAATTATAGTGGCCCTCAGCTTCAATGCATATAGCGACTGTGCTGTCTGACCTCTACCTGCCCGGGACACCTGCAGAATAACCCCTGTAGATCACCCCCTCGATAACCTAGGTAAGGCAACTAAGGTCACCTCAATATAATCAATGCTCAGGCGGACAGTCGCAGGAGAGATTGACCGTATGGGCAGGGTAGCAAATCCTGAAACTCTCGAAAGAGCCCCTAGATACGAATACAATCCTGGACATATCTCTAGTGCTACTCAGTTATGACTAGGGGTCATCCCAATCAATAACCGCTCACACTGCCTCGTGCTTAACTCCCTTTTGAGAGGAGGATCCTGAGAAACATTGGTTATACCAAGGATTTCACACACTCACTTGGACAGACACATACATGTTGTTGTTTAGTGATCTTGGAGAATTGACTTACAATGAACTATTCCAAGATCCTAAAACCTAAGCTTGTTGGTGCACCCTAGAAAAGAAAAGAGTGTAGTTCATTTTAATTTAGCGTTGATTTTAATTGGCTCTAATTACTCAAAGGGAAATGGCAGTGCAACTAGTGAAGTTATGACTCAGCAGTGAAGTAAATATGCACACCATAACAAACAATGCTAAGTGAAATCTTTGTCGAATGAAAAATAGGGTATGCCACTACATGAGATGCATAAATATATATTCCTTTCCGAATGTCAATGCAATCCTTCCTATATGAAATCCTAAAAACAACTCTCATCCAAGCAATCCAATGCAATTACCTCCTCAAATCCATATCTAAGATGCAACTAAGAGTGCAACTACTTTGTATTTTTCAATATAAAATAATGAAAAATGCAATAAAAGTCATCTAAAACTCTCGGTCTCTGTAGTAAGTATAAAAGAAAAGCCCAGCAAGACACCAAGACAAAAAGAGTAATGCACTAATGGCAAAACAAAAAGGATAAATGATTAAAACTAATTTCAAAGAAAAATAAATGAAAAAGAGTTCTCTAGTCACAAAAGAAGCATCCAATAGACAACATCAGACCTAAGGAGGACCCAACCACACTCACAACCCACCCAACAACTTCCCACAACATCAAACTCAACCAAAAGGGAGGATGTACGCGACTGTTTAAAGAACAGTTGCGTATGTACATGACTTTTGGCCAAAAATCTGCATATGTACGTGACTTTTGGCCAAAAACCCGCGTATACAGAGAAGGCAGTGGTAAAAGGTAGGCCAAGGCCAAAACAATAAAGGGGAGTGTCAATGGATGAACATACTATAAAATGCAACACAGAAACAAGGAGAAACAAAGAGCAAGTCAATAATATCAAGCCCATCATGCCCGCAAACCCCCAAATAAAAACAAGGAACATCCCCAGTTGAGTCACCAATTCTGTTACGGAGAGAAATTCCTATGGCTTGGGGTACCACAATAGACAACTTGACTCCAGAAATCAATCCTTTCCAATATGCAATAGAAATTAAATGTCTAACACTAAAGGATCAGACCTCGTACCTTATTCCGGACGGTTGAAGTAGATCCCCGTTGATCTTTCCAATCTTCAGCTTGAATTGATCTGTTACTTCCTCAACAACAAGTAAACAATACAAGAATTCTATATATCATGGTGTTAGATCTATTCTAGCATATATAATGAATAATGTACAAGCATTTGACATAATCCCATGGATAAAATATTCATTCAAACACACATTATTGGACAGGAAAAGATATTTCTATTAATATAAATCAAGGATTACAAGGTACAACCTCTGACGGCACGTCTACGAACCAGAGAAACTGAATCCCCCACTTGGGCCTCCACCACCTCAATCTTCCATTTCTCGATAGCAAGCTCATAAGCAAAAGGCAAGCTTGGGAAGAACACACTAGTGCGCCAAGGGACAAAGGGATGCAGACTCAAGCATAAGTTCCAGCAACAATGGACTATAGTTTCTTTGCTCTCAATTCTCTCTTATGCCTTCAATGTACCAAGGGGTTCCTTATATACCTTTTCAAAGGGGTAATGAAAGGTCGAATCCGAGCGATCTCAAGGCATAGGGAAGGCCATGAGTCAAATGAGTCGGATCCATGTCAAGGAAAACTCCAAAAGGATTTGGATTATGCACACATCCCGATGTACGCGGTTTTAGTGGTCAAACCCGCGTATATACGCGCTTATAGGTTTAAAAGTCACGTATATCATTTTTCATATGTTTTTAGGGATGATCAAGGAAACATCAAAGGACAAAAAGTGGTCCATAGGGTCTAAGGAGTCTGCAGCGGGATAGAGGAAGGCCATACAAAGTGTGATTCACCTAGAGTGGTGAAATCTGCTATAACAACCCTATAAAAGAAAATAGTGTAATCCATTTTAATTAAGCATTTATTTTACTTGGCTTATTACTCAAAAAGGTAGTTGATAGTGAGACCAATGGTGTTATGACGCAACATGAAGTAAAATGCACACCTAACAATCAATGCAAATGAATTGTGTCGAATGAAAAATAGGGCATGCTGCTACGTGAAATGCAAAATTTTCTTCAAATGACAAATGCAATCGTTCCTATATGAAAGCTTGACTAATACTTCTCTAAGCAAACCTAGTGCAAGTACCATGCAAAATGCAAAGTGCAATGATGCATAATGATGCAAAGAAGCAAATATTTTTGGATTTTTTGAATAAAAATGAGATAATAAAGCAAAATAATGACTCTACCACCCCTAGAATCTGCAAGCACTATCAAATAGAAGCCATGCAAAGCACTAAGGTAAAAGAGACCTAATGCACTAATCCCAAAACAAAAAATTGAAAATGCAATGAAAAGAACATTCTTAAAAAACAAATTTACCCTAAAAGGCATCTCTGGTTAGAAACAGAGGTGTATATAGACTCTAGAAACATATAAGGAGACTCAGCAATCATCAAAACTCACCCAAAAACACTCAATATTCCTCTAAAAGGAAAAACTTAGGGCATACACGACTGTGTGCAGAAAACCTGCGTATATATGTGGATATCTCAGTCAAAACCACCTGTACACACGACTGTGAGGAAAAAACTTGCGTGCAGGAAGAAAAAGAGATAAAAATGAAGGAAAATAGATAAGCTGAGACAAAATTTACTCCTATCAGACACTACCAGGCAAACATGCTCCCATACCCGACTCAGAAACAGAGAAATCAAAGCAATTCAAGAACATTGAATGATGATAAAAACCCCCAAAGGAAAAATGACTAGGACCTGCCCAGTGCAGTCACCAATTCTGTTATGAAGAGAAATTCCTATGGCTTGGGGTACCACAATAGATAACTTAACTGTAGAAATCAATCCTTCCCTATATGCAAGAGAAACCAAACATCTAACACTAAAGGATCTCGATTGGTACCTTATTCTGGACGGTTGATGTAGATCCTCGTTGAGCTTTTCCACTATTGCTTGTATTAGCAATTTGCTTCCTTAACATTCAGTAAACAAGACAAGCATGCTATATATAATTGTGTTAGACCTACTCTAGCATATATAATCAATAACATATAAGCATTTACAAGAATCCATGGATCAAATACTCATTTAAATACACATTATTGGACAGGAAAAGATATTTCTATTGGTATAAAACAGAGATTACAATAGTGACAACCTCTGTTGGCATGTCTGCGAATCGGAGAAATGGAGTCCTCCACTTGGGCCTCCACCACTTCAATCCTCCATCTCTAGATAACAATATCACAAGAAAAAGGAAAGCTTGGGAAGAACACAAAGTGCTCCAAGGGACAAAGGGATGCAGACTCAAGTATAAGATCTGACAACAATGGACTATAGTTTTCTTGCTCTTCATTTCCTCTCCCTTCAATGTATCCAAAGGGTTCCTTATATAGCTCTTCAATGGGGTAATGGAAGGTCGAATCCGAGTGATCTCAAGGCATATGGAAGGCCAAGAGACAAGTGACTCAGATCCACATCAAGGAAAACTCCAAAATCATTTCTCCTTTTGCACACATCCCAATGTACACAGGTTTAAGGTTCAAATCCACGTATATATGCGAGAAAGGGATTAAAAGTCGCATATGTAAATTATTGCATGTTTTTAGGGATGATCTTGGAAACATCAAAGGTACAAAAATGGTCCATGGGGTCTAAAGAGTTTGCAGAGGGACAGGGAAGGCCATAAAGGTGTGATCCACCATGTGTGGTAAAATCAGCTGTAAAAATGTTGATGACTTACTGATTATAGGTAGCACAGTTACTTCTATTTCAATCATCAAAATTGCTCTCCACAATGCATTTGAAATGAGGGATTTGGGGCTAAAAATTGAGCAAAATTTTGATGGGATAATGGTCATTCAGTCCAAATACATATCAAACCTATTATTCAAGTTTAACATGGTTTAATGTAAGGCTGCTCCATTCCCTTTCCTTTCAGTGATCAGCCTTGAAGAAGGAAGAATCACACCTCCCATGGACTGCAATATTTATTGACAGTTGATAGGTAGCTTTCTCTAATTGGCTCTTTCTCAGCCTGATATCTATTATCCCATGAATGCTGTGTCAAGATACATGCAACAGCCTCATGATCTTCATTAGAATGAGGCCAAGAGGATCCTCCAGTATATTCAGGGAACCAGGACCTACGGCATTCACTATGCTGCAGACTCTGAGCTAGAGCTGGTTGGTTACATAGATTCCGATTGGGAGGGTGATTCTATTGATTGAAAGTCTACTTCCAGATATGTCTTCATGTTTGGTGGTGGCCCCATTTTCTGGTCTAGCAAAAATTAGGCCACTATAGCATTGTCTTTAGTAAAGGCCGAGTATCGAGGAGCAGTGAATTCTTGCATCCAAGCTATTTGGTTACAAGGCATTCTTTCAGAGTTTGATATTGGTAGTACATTGTCCACTATCCTATTTTGTGACAATAAAAGTGCTATTAAGATATCCATAGATCTAGTTACCAGGCAAAGGACCAAGTATGTAGAGATACACATGCACTATATCAGGGAATTAGTGCATGACAAGACCATCATTATGCAATACTTCCCAACTGATGAGCAGATTATAGACATCATCACCAAGAAATTTTTAGAAAAGAATTTCACTTATCTCTATTCACTGTTGGGTGTGATTTCAACAGGGTATTCAGACTACTTTCACTATTCAGCTTGATGGGGGGGGGGGGGGGGGTCCCACTGGGTTTTCCCTCTTTTCCTCACTTAGATTTATTTTTGAGAATTGTTTGAGTTACATTATTGTACAAGGTGACCTATGGCCTTAGTTACTGGTGCCCTAGAATTTCATGCACTTTATGTTTCTACTTCTCCCGAGTATAGCTTAAGGGGGGGTGTTGGAGACATTTACCCACCATGCACACTTAATTTGGCCAATTTGGCCTTGTTAAACCACTATCCTAAGTTTTATTGACTTAATTTACATTAGAGGAGCACTGTATGACATCAGCATGAGCACACCCATGCCTACCTTTAGTCAAGGAGGCCATCTAAGCCTTCTCCTTCATTTGGGGAGGATAACTAGAGCACTCTGGGAGTGATTTGAGTGTCATAAATACACCTAATTGCTAACTGATAGTTACAATCAGTTAAGATGAGTGTTGAAGCCACCTCCATTCATTATATTGATTATTTTATTAATATTTAATGAACTGGAGTCAACAGGGGCACCTCCAACCACCTCTGATGGCCATTTTGACTTCAGTTAACCTCATCGGGGTTCATTGGAGTTAATGATGCGCTACCACTTGCTGGTTCGCATGCAGTGACATGCGTCTGAGCTACTTTCAGTTAGAATCAGTCATTCATTGCACTCTGACTTCATTTAGGACTTAATTGAGTCAATCGACACCTGATTAGTTGGTTAACTAGTGTGTTTACTGTGGCTTACAGTCAGTTAAGCTACACCCACTCATTCAATTCAAATGACTTCCTTGGGAATTCAAATTTTCTTGGAATTCATGCACCTTGCATGATCATTGCATGGTATTATTCATTATTCATTGATTATACAGAGTTGCTACTTCCATTGCAGCATCATTTTGCCAATTTTATGCATATTTGTCTGTATTGTTTGGGAGACTGTGTTTTTAGTTGCTAGACCATTGTGACAAATTAATACCTTGTATATGCTCATTATGTTCTCTCCTTTCGTTACTGTATAAATGTTTTCAATTTTTTCCATGTGTGCTATGTGCTATGTCGAATGAGCTCATTGTAATTCGTTAAGTAGGAAAAAAGATCTCTGCTGCCGTGCCTTTTATAAATAGTTCTTGTATTTCATAGATAGCTTTTCAATTCATAAATGGAGTTTAAGTAAATTTCGTAAGTAGAATTTACTTTATTTAGTATTTCCATTTATTTCAATAGTGATTAGTTTTTCTCTCATAGTAGTCTTTGATTTACTTTGCACTGTAGCATTTTAGTTTATTGTGTGCAAGTAGTATTATTTCTCTTAGCATAGACTAGGGTTTGAAGTTAGTTTCTCCTTCACACATTTGAATTCATTTTTATTTCTTTGCATCTTGGATCAAAGAATTAGTTTTTATTGTTGTGGATGTCATTAATTAGAAAGAAATGTATTTTCAAATTCATTTGGTTAATTTGCAGTAGGAGTTAGATTTCAAGATAAATGCAAGCTCATAGTTAGTTTTCTTTCATAGTAGAGCAAGCTTCGCTTTGCTCAAAACTAGTTTGCAATTTAAATTTGTATAACATGATTGTATTTTAATTCTTAAGATGTTAAGTCTTTGGTTTACATAAATCATAGAATAGATAGATTTTGAGTTGTTCAATAGTTGTAATTATTCTGTTGTTTATAAAAATCATTTTTCTTTTGTTTTTATGCAATTTATATCTTCAAAATCCACTCATTTGGCCATTCGCACCAATCGTTCAGACTCCCTTTCAGCCTATCATTCAGCCTTCCATTCGTATTTAGACATAATTTTCAGTATTTTCTAGAATTTCTAGTATTCATTAGAGGAAATTTCAACTCAAAATGGGCCTTTTAACCATAATTCAAATTCCATGTCATCATGTGTTAGTGAATGAAATTGCTTTAAATTTGAAATATTGTATAGGTCTTAAACACGTTTTTAATATAAATTTGGGGATAGGTATCACAAAAAAAACTACTTTTTTTGTTCGTATTTTTGACATATCTCCTTGTGTTTTTACTCAAATTTCGATCGGGAGAAATCGTTGGATGCGAAATTAAATTCTGCATCCAACGAGTACCCACTCAGCATACTTGTCATCATCACATTTTTTCAGGTATTTATTTTTTGGGAGGTAGTGGGGTCCATCAAAATTATGCTGAGTGGGTACTTGTTGGATGCGGAATTTAATTTTGCATCCAACGAGCTCTCCTGATCGAAATTTGAGTTAAAAAAAGAGAGATATGTCGAAAATACGAATAAAAAAAGTAGTTTTTTTCTTTTCTTCCTCCAAAATTCATAAATATTATTTTATTCTTTTCACTATTATTTTATTATTTTTCTTAGAAGGGCCATTTTTAGTTGAAATTTCCTCTAATGATGTTTTGTGCAGAAATAATTAGCTAGGGAATAGGTTAACTTTCCAGAATTTCATGATGTTATATAGCTAGTTGGGATTCGAATCCATTTTTAGCATCTCATATTCCATTTCATATTAACACACATATTAATTATTTCATTTTTAATTATGATGAAATTCATTTACACTCAGAATATATTTTATTGTGCAAATAGGAAATAGTTTCTGATTCAAGTGTAGAATAGTGCAGTTGTCTTTTGGTTCATTGTATGGGTAGCTTATAATTTTCTTTCAGTGGTTTTTATGCTTAGAATATAGATTGGTATAATTTTTCTTAACACAGATTTCTCGATTATCATCCCATTTCATTTGTGAAGTAGGTTCGTAATTTAATATCCATTTTACATGTGAAACTCATAGTCAGTGTTTTATGTCTATTTACGTAGCATGTTATTGTTTTAGACATTATTAGTCCCATTGTTAGTCTAGTCATTTTATTTCAGTAGGTGTAATAGGATAGAATCAATTTTCAATTAGAATTTAGTAAGTCTTCTTTGAATCTTATTTAAATGCAGTAGTTCTAAGTTATTATTAGTTTTAACTAGCATAAATTTTATTCTCAAACTTTAGAATAGTTTGCATCATTTTTTTTATGATTAAATAGAATGGTTTGATTTACTATCGAATGAGAATAGTAGTACTATATTTTTGCTGTAGGTTTTCTTACAGATTGAATGCATTTCCAGTTCTTTGAGTTATTTTGTACTTAGTTTTAGGTTTGATTATAAAGATCCATGTTTAGTTTACTTTTGGTAAATAAAGTTTCATAGAATAGCTTGAGGTCTTGCTAGAGTAAAATTAGAAGTTGACAGGCATTTGCATTAGTTTGATAGATAGGAATTGCATGGGTATTACATGTCTCAATTTCGAAATAGTCCTTAGAGTTAAAATTTATGCTTTGATTAGTAGTATGTCATTTCCGAGTATTGTAGCTAGTTTTAAATGTCATTTACTTGATGGATTCTAGGTAGTATATCTTAGTTTATTTCATTTTTAGGTGTAAGAGAATAGAAGTTGATTTTTAATTTTGGTAGTTTCGTTTGGATTTCAAAGATGCAGTAGAGTTAAGTTATTTCTATGGTTCGATAATAGATAGGTTAGGAATCCTAGAATAATCTAGACTTTAGTTCTTCACATATAGTGTTTGTATCTCACAAGCTACCTTCCCAGGTTGACAATTCATTATTGAATTAGAAAGCATATATTTTCACCAACAAGGATAGATGCCAAGAAAAATTGAGAAAATAATATATTATCTAAACAAGATAAATAATTATCAGTTAGAGAAATTACAGATCACAAATAGAACTCAACTGATAAAGTTGGATAAGTAAATGATCATGATGAAGTTTATTTTGAGAGGGGAAAAGATCAACATGAAAATGTTATCTGATGATGTAGAAAGTTTTAAAGGTATGTTTGATAAAGCGATCAAGTTACTATTTCCATATCCATGGGATGGGAGTGGAGAGGTGATTCCTAAAGAGGGTTTTGAAGAGAAATTGAAATAGAAAGGAATGAATCATCCCAGATAGAAGAATTAGAAGGAGTAATCATAGTTCATCAGGTGGTTGACATATCAAACCCTTAATTTCAAATATGGATATACCTGAATATATTGTTAAAAAAGATTAGTCCTATTTCCTATAAAAAAATACAGTTGTTGAGTTATCATTGGAAGAATTAAAGGCCCACTGGATGATAATAGGTAAAAATTGGAAGGTAGTGGAAAAATATGCTTAATTTGATAGACCTCCTAAATAGCATGATACAAGCATAGTTCAAGCACACCTCAAATCCAATTAGATGGAAAGCAGGATCCTACTGTACTAGCACAATTTGTAGATTAATTTGTCCCTTTATATTTTAGACCATTAGTAGATTAGATGAATCCCCTAGTGACACTGTAGATGCAGAAAACAAGGGTACCTCAAAATCATCCAACTAGGAAGTTTGAGATTTACATGAGACGATAGAGGTATCAAAACAAAGGAAAGAAGAAAAGCGATGCTAAGATTACAAACTAAAATTGAAAAAGTTGTAAAACTGAAAATTTAAAAAGATAAAATTGTAAAATGTAGCAAAGTGAAAATTAGTTAGAAGTCAGTTCAGGACTATTTGCATCCAGTTGTATTATGAGCCTATATATTGTAATATGATCTCATAGCACAAGGATGACATTTTTTAGATGGTCTCTAGAAAGTGTTGAGTTGATGGAATGTCTTGCCATGTATATAAATGCTTGAGATTAAGATTCTAGAATATTTTGTAGATATTTTATCTCCTATTATTATTTTTCTTCATGTATTTTCACAACCTTTCCAGTTCATGTACCTTTTCATGAAAAAATAACAAATATTGAGAAGCGGATTCAACTCTATTTGCAATGTAAATCAAGTATAGTTAAGTGTGATATTGTTTACAAAGATTTCAATTTCTTTGAACTATGTTACAATTCCATATCTATATGTAAATAATAATTTGTGGAATTTTCATTCAGTATTGTTTATATGTATCTAATTCTCCCCTAATTCATACAAATTCATGAAATGATTCCTATGTGTACAACTGCTGAATTCTTTTAGTTAAAAGCTCAGTACGCTTTCTTCCATTGAACACAGGGGAGTGTCCCCATAGGCACGTCTGAGGTTCTGGAATTATTCCCATTGTTAATTCATATCCAATTTTATTCCCAACACTACGTTAACACTGCAAGATTCCTCTTAAATGATGTTGTGTGTTCCATTTTGTTCCATAATCCTTTAGTTACATAGATCCGAGAAGAAAAGTAAATTAACAATCTATACATTTGAAAGATTTAGCTCTAACATGTATAAAGTTTGAGCTTCCATCAGTCCCAGGTGTATTCTACCTTCAACCTAGGGTGCCTCTAGGGACATCCTGAAAAATCACATTGTTAGTGAGGAACACAATTGAAGAATATTTTTCCTTGGGTTCAACATTGTTGAAGATTTGATTATGCATCGTGAAAGTAGAGTAGACACATTTAGTTGAATATTTTCACCTAATGACTCCACTGAATCAAGATGGATTCTAGTATGAGACATAACAGAAAAAATACTCAGTCCATAGAATTCTGGAGCATTTTAAGTTCAGTTTTAGAGCCTAATTTTTCCTCTTGATCGAATTCTTTTAGCACTTCTAGCCTTGCAAAAGCCCCTATTCATCCTCAAATAAATCCTATTACACCTCAAGTTAAACATACTATTTTACAACATTTAAATATGGCTAGAAGAGGAGAAGAAGGTCCACCTTGACCCCCACCTGTGAACCCCTAGGTAGATTCTAGGAATGGTCCTTTGAATTTTCCAAATAACCTACATGGCCTAGCTGACAACTATTTAAATATTTTTCAAAAATATGATGGAGAGAAAGATACTACTATAGAAGAGCATATGGCTAGGTTCCAAGACTTCACATATAATTTTTTCATTGAACATGATGATGTATTTATGAGGTTGTTTGTCCAAACCTTAGAAGGTGAGGTAAGGAAATGGTTCACAGATTTTCCTACCAATTATTTAGACTCTTGTCCTTCCTTATAAGTTTCTTTTATGAGGATGTGGGGAGAGAAGAAGGACCACTTGTACTACCTTACTGAGTTTCCTACATTAAAAAATAAGAATGGATAAATCACTGGAGGATTTAATAAGAGCGTTAACACGATTCACTTATGCAGGGGCTTATGAAGCTAAATTTTCCACATGGATTTTAATATAAAGATGGTTTGCAACTCTCTTAAATATGTAGGATGATGTTGTAGATGTAGAAGGTAACATGGTGACCTCACGTAAGTTGAAACATAGGAAATATTTTGAGAAGAAGAATCCTAGAGATGATTCTAACACATCCAATAAGAATAAAGAAAATAAACATGAAAATATTGAAAAGTGTTAGAATAATCAACCCATAGTATTTACCCACTTAGACATTATTTCATTTATTTTGTCTTATTTGCCTAGTCCATGAGTCCCACCATGTGCAA
>LPNX011028705.1:93852-114501 GCA_001517045.1 Pseudotsuga menziesii
AAGATGGCCAGGATACTAAGAGGCCTATCTGATAAACTCACCAAACTTGAGGTATAAGGAAACAATGCAAACAAAAATCCTCAAGCGACTGGTCAAAGAAATTCTAAGCAATATGGAAGGGCTTTTAATCCTAAAATCTTAAATAGAGAAAGGATAAATAAAGACCCTCATTTGCAGCCCCCTGTAACAGAAAAAATAACAATGCTGATCACCTTGTAACCTTGCCCCCTCATGAAGACTATATTGAGCCTCCTAAAGATATTTTATGTCTACCAAATGATAATGATGCAATTAACCTAATACAGAAAGAATACGAGAGATATCTACAAGAAGATGTTTATCAAAATGAACAAGAAAATTCAAAGAGATACTGTTTAAGACCTAGAAACTACTCTTCAAATCAAGAGACAAATACCCCCCCTAAGAAAGTTCCTAAAGATCCAAATCCGATTAATATCTCTAATAGCTCATCCCATGTTGAAAATCTTGTTTCCTCTCAATCCCTAGGATTCAAGTTTACACCTCTGATTGTCTAAAAGAAATATTAATTCCCTTAGCCTAAAATAATAAAGTATGAAAATAATGAGAGAAAAATATTTCCATCCTTTTGAACTTGAGAATGAGTTGTCCAAGATAAAAATTTCTATACCTCTATCAGAATTAGCCAAAAATCATGTTTATCAGAAGCAAATTGAAAGGATATTGAAGTTAATTAATTCAAATGATCAATATGACACCTTGGACTTAGCTAATGAGAGCCCTACAATCGAGGAAGATAAGAATGATTACATCCTTCCTTTCTATATGACCCTAAGTGTACATGGAAAATTATTTCACAACTGTATGTTGGATTTAGGAGCCTCCCCCAACTTGATGCCAAAATTAATCATGGAACAACTTGGTTTGGAGGCACCAAACCTTGCCATGATTTGTATAAATTTGATTATAAACTAGTGAAATTCATAAATATGATTAAGGATTTGGTACTAATCTTAGCAAAATTGTCTGCAAAAAGTATCACGATAGATGTAGTTTTTGCTGATGTGACTAAAACATATGGAATGTTACTTTCAAGAACTAGTGCCATAAAATGGGTGGAACAATGCAAATGGACATGAAGTGTTATGCAACCAATTCCCAGAAATAGCATAAAAAGGACATAATTATACAAGAAATGAGTAATCCACGACTTAATAATGAAGAACATAGATAAATAACAATCCTTTTCGAGGGAGTAACCTCCTTACACAACGTACTATGTACCAAAGACCAGATCATATACAATTCTTACTCAATTGAGAATATCTCCTTCCTATATATATCATATAAAGGTGTACAATAAAAACTAATAGAACTGAGCCTACATCAATAATATGTAATACACCGCCATATAGGGGGTAAAGTGCTACACTATAGGGGGAATTGTGCACAACATATCAATATTAACATGCCCCTCCAATTTAGACAAGCATTATCCTCAACGATTGGGTAGTTCTGGATACATATGTATGAAGGCATCATCTTCCCATGTCGAATCTGTTGCTGGTAATTTCTTCCACTTGATGATGTACTCAATAATATATTGATTTCATAGTTGTTTCTTCCTTGGTTCAATGATTTGTTCAATTTCCCATATGAATTTTACTTCTTCAAAACTACTTTGAATGCGATGTTGATATACCTATTGTTTCGTCTTGTTTTGGACATCTTTAGTATTTGGAGACTGCTTGTCGTTGCTCGATGTGATCTACCACTACTTGAACTATATATTTTCCCTCTTCAAACCTTGATTAGAAGATTGTTTTATGGTTGAATGGGACTGAGTTAAATTTAAAATTTCACCTGCTCTAGTTATGAAACTTTGGTTTGTGGTGGTCTGACGTGTCATATTTTATTTATGTAGATATGACCTAATGTGGATGCTCTAGTAAATCTATATTGCAATTCTCCATACACTTATTACTTTTGGCCTTTCCAAAAGAGAGAACTTATACGGTATGCCAAGTGTCCAATATTTTGAATATAAATCTGAAAAATATACCACATATACTATGGTTTACTATTCCTTTTTATGCAATAGGTATCACTCAATTTGGATACAGGATGCTCCAGATATAACAATTTTCCCTATAACACCTTTTTTCAAAGCCTAATTGAAAGATTGTTTTATGACCAACTTGAAACCGAGCTAAACTTGGAATTTTGGCTTCTTGTTAGAAAGGGGATGGGGTAAGTTGCACAACATTGTGGATGTTACGCAAGCTCAGAAGATACCGTGCAAGACGAATATAGCGCGATAGGAGGAAGATAGACTACTTTTGATTATTTTGTGTCACTTTTTGTACATGTTGACCACTTTTTGTGGATATTGGTCATTAGTCAGTTAAATCAGTTAGGAGTTAGTTAGAAATGGACCATGAATGTAAAGGCACAAGCCTATATAAAGAAAGAAGAATTGTGAATGAAGATATATCTTGATAGCTCAATAGATCGATAGATGACTGTGATAAAGATCAAGTTGATCATAGACTGTTTTTGGGATATGTTTTTCGTCTGAATGAAGAAATAAATTATTATCTATTTTGATCTATGGTTACATAGCAGTAATATGATAAGATGGATGTTGACCTAAATCGTTGTTATCTTCTCTTTTTCTGTCTTTTTGTTCTTGCAAAATTGACGATACATGCTAAGTGACTATGGAATATGGATCTATGATGCAATGTTTTACTATTTATGAATGCTGATATCTTTTAGATATGTTTTGCATTGATAGATTTTTTACAATTATGAATGAATGATGTGAAATGAAGAATGGTTCTATTAGAGAAGTCAATATGTTCTAATTGTTAAGTTGATGAATCATTGATTCCCTAATCCTCCTCTATACTGTGCAAACTTGGTTCCATCATCCCTCCCTTGAACATCTCGAGTGAGACCTCATCCGCTTTGCGGGTGTTGCTGGACAGGGTGAAACCTGTTTGGGAGGATGCTTAGGGAGATCACGATGAGTCGAGTGTCGACAGAGTGGGACCCCTATTGACTACTTTTTTTTTGTTGAGAGTTGAGCCAACAAATGGTTCTGTTCTAGAGACCTTGTTGCAACTGAGAGGAGGGGATGTGGCATCCGCTAGGACCAAAAATCCAATATTAGTTTGATCAAAAGTTGTGGGGATTTGTTGAAGTAGAAAATGAGGACCTTGGATTAACAACAGACAAGTGCTTGGTGAATTACATACACAACGGTCCTCATGAGTATTTCTGCTATGAGTTTCCCATTATATTGTACGAGTGATTGGTGCAGTTTACATACAAGAAGACAAATTTCCAAGGAGGAGAACTAACATCCTAGACCCATGAATTGATCCAAGAACTGCAAGAAATTGACAACAGAGCATCACGAGCTGTTGAGGTTTGGCTGGATAGTATCTTAGAAGGATATATCACTAAGTTCGTAGTAGACACTACCAAGTATTATAGTGAAGCATAAAGGGAATTTTTCAACGGGCCCAGAGGTAGGTTCTTCTTACCTCTATAGTTGTAAATTAAAATGCTTATCTACGAAAATGGTATATTGAAGATGTACCTAGAGTAGTATAACTCTAGTGTGCAGAGGCGGTGGATACTGTTACTAAATGTGGAAGACGAATGGGAAGGTAAGGGGTATATGGGTGCAAGTTTCAACGAGTCTATGAGGAAAGCCGAGAAAGAAAGTGGTTGTATAAGAGGATGAGCAAGGTTTCGACAAGAGAAGATGTAAAGGACAAGGGAAGGTCTTGCTATGATCGAAACACAAAACCGCAAAGGAAAATTACACGAGATGAAGAGACCCTAAAGTGATGAGGAGGAAGATCAGACCCATACTATGCCTAGGAGAGAAGTAATATCAAACCCTATCAGCATCGTGCCCATGCCTCCGTGCACCACTTCAAACTCAGGGAGAACCACAAATTCTAAGTAAACTTTCCCAATGTGCCAATAGTATTCTAGTGGTAGGTAAACATCTGCAGGAAGAAGGCACAGGATGGAAGGCAACGACACAAAGTTACCTCTATTCCATGGGAATGGGACTGACGATCCTGAGCAATACTAGTTTCTCTGCCAAGCAGTATGGACTGTTAGACAAGCCACGGATGATGATGTCAAGAAGGGCCAACTAGCAACTACTTTGCAGGGTCATGCACTAGATTGGTACATGAAATTTGTATAGGTTCCTAGAGGGACCCTTGCAAAAAATTTGGATGAGGTTCAGAGGGGACTGGTTGAAGAATTCCGGAAGCCCAAATCAGAGGCACAATACATTACCGAATTGAAAGTGATCAAGCAGTTTTTGAATGAGACTGTGTGGGACTTCGACCAAAGGTTTAAGACATTGATGGTGCAAGTTAGCATTGATATGATTGAATTTTAGCAAAAAGAGTGGTTTATCATAGCCTTGGTAATTTATATCCAGTAACCACTGATGCAGCAGAAGATTTTGACACAAAGCGAGGTGTGGAGATTGCGATGAAGTTGGAAGCTTCATCTATGGTGGAGAATGCAGTTGGAATGAATCAAAACTAGGTGCAGCTGGAAAATTTAACGCTTTAGTTACAAGGAATCAAGAAGGAAAAATAAGACTGTGATGATCTTTGGTGTACTCGGTGTCATGCATATGGACACACCAAAGATAATTGCCCTAGTTTTTGAAATTATCTCATTTCAGGTGCGAAAAACCCATTAAGCTATGGCAGTGTACCGTGGTGTCACATTTTTTAGGTTTATGGGCATGGCCACGAAGAGTGTAGCTACATGCAGAAGATAGTATCAAAACCAACCAACCTATATTGTTCCTTTTGTAAATCGGTGGGACATGAAGACAAAGAATGGCATGCATATGATATGCTATAGGAGAGAACATATGACTCATACTTTTTGAAGGGAAAATATCATCACACAATACAACAACCACAAAAGAAACCTCATATGGTAAACTCTCAAACTCAACTGCAGTATACCACCGCCATAGATGCAATTCATACCATTGCAGCCACAGCCATAGTTCACACCGCAACCACAATTTGTGCCACAACCGCAGTACAATCAAATGACGATGCCTCAGCCACAGCCAAAATATGTTCAAGTTGCATAGTATGTTCAGCAGCATCCAAATCCGCCACCGTAACAGATGGCTCAACCACAGTATCAACAACAGGGAGGATTTCACTAAGGATTCTGAGGAGGAGGAGGATTCTTCGGACAAGGAGGAGGACGAGGTCGTGGATCAGTTTAGTGTTCTAATTGTGGTTTATTCGAGAACTATCAAAGGGACTACCCACACTTGCAATTCTCATATACATATTGAATGACAATCGATCATACTGTTGAAAACTACCCACATCTAATCGCAATATGGCGGGTTGGGAATGTTCCTCAGTTGCAGAGCCCGAACTAGGTCCAAAATCAGAATTAGATGAAAATCCATAACCAGTTGCAGACCCAGAATCAAGTTACAATACAGAATCATACTGTGAATCAACCTATGAACCCCCCACTGAACCAGAATCCACTACTGACTCAGAATCCCCCAATGAACCAAAATCAAGGGTCAACGGTCGCAATGATCTCAATGAAGTCCCAAACAATGGACATTGACATTGCCATTGTCACCCTTGCAGGAGCCACAATAGGAGAGGATGGGCCCCACCCACATATTCGACTGTCTAGACAGAAGAAGGCACCATTTGATATCGCAACTTAAAAAGAGACATTTTTTGGAGTCCAGGATGTGATCCGAAGAAATCCTGGAAAGTCACCCGTCTATGAAATGCCTCTCACTTTTGATTCTACACTAGAGGAAGGAGCATCACAGTAGTATGGTACCTTGTAGCACTTCTTTGAGATTTTCTTATCATTGGCAAGAGACCTATATGCTTTAGCTGATATTGAAAATTTGTTGCATCACCCGGGTAAGGAGTCCACAGTGAATTCTTTACATAAGAAAAGGACAGGGAAGGAGATGCATATGAATATTCATATTGGAGACTATGAATTCGAACCAATAATTCTGGATCTAGGTTCAGACATAAATATCCTAACAAAGAAGACATGGAAAAATATGGGGCAGCCTACATTGGGATAGTCCCCTGTACAGCTGTAATTAACTAATTAGGCGAAGGTGCAACCAATTGGACGGGTATCTAACCTGGTCGTAGATGTTGAAGGTATGAGGAATTGTGTTGATTTTGATGTAATTGAAGTTTTTAATTGTGAATTCTCCTACCCCACACTGCTAGGGGTTGGATGTGCCAACAATAGCATGGAAGTCATTAACTTCAAAAAGCGGATGATGAATTTTGAGAACCAAGATATTAGGGTCATCATGCCTATGGATCCTGATGAAGGAAAGAGATACATTGAACCTATAAAGGATGAAGTTGAGAGGGGGTGGGATCATCTCGACAATATATTGGAAGATTATATTCACCCCACTTCTGATGGAGAACGTAGTTGGCGCAGCCCTGGTTCTGCGTCTTCTAATTCTGAGGATGCGCTAGAAAATTGGAAAAATCGCATGCATGAGGTGTCATTTAGGAAGTACGGTTTGATCACAAGGTCGCTACACCATGTTGTGAATGAAATTGTAGAATTACCTATTTATGAAGGGATTCTAGAAATTTCTATGTTCTTAATGGAATATGAAGAAAAGGTCTCAGAAACGTAGAGATTGCTGGAAATGGAGGAAGCACCGAAGGCTACTCCAGCACGCTAGTAGGAAACTCATAAAAAGATAATTATTGGATGGGTCGAGTGTCGACACTTAATGATAGTTCGCTTTGGAAATGCAGAGGTATACCACGTTGGGAGGTATGATGGACATAATGAACCTAGTGGCCATTTGATAGAATGCCAAACATTGTGGGCATCGCAACCAAAGGATGAATGGGTCCATGCCTTTATTCACACCCTGGATGAAATGCCAAGATCCTGGTATGTATCAGTAGAGCTACGAAGGGACATCACCACTTGGTAGGAGCTGATGGTTTTCTTTATGCAGACCTTGTGTTTTGAAAGCACTAATCCCGATGTTAACAATGCACTTCAGATCATTTGGGACGTGGTTCTAAAAGTTGTACTAGTCACATACCCTGTGGACCACATGCGCAGTGCCACATGCAGTCGATAATGGAATGCTATAAAATGTCTGGTGAACCTAAAGATGATGATGAGCTACGGAATATAAATATCTAAGAGATAGAAGGAAGTAGGAATGTTGCAACACCATATGTACCAACTGATCCCATGAGTCAGCCGTTGAATATCAGAAAGGTTAACATTAGGACAGAAGAGAACCCCAAATTCGCAAGTGTTGGGGACTATTGGGATGAGGATACCATGACAAAAATCATAGAACTGCTACATTAATTTCAAGATCTATTTCCAACAAATTTCTTAGAAATGAAGGGGATACTAGGTGATCTAGGAGAAATGAATATTCTATTAAAACCAGATGTGAAAGCAGCACGACAGATACCATATTGCCTGAATCCATGATACAAAGAAAGAGTCAAGGATAAACTTGACCAGATGTTGAATGCTGAAATCATTGAGCATGTAGAAGAATAAAAATGGACCAATCCCATGGTGGTCAAAGACAAGAAAATGGGTGAAGTTCGGATTTGTGTCGACTTAAGAAAATTGAATGATGCCTGTATGCATGACCCATTTCCGACCCCATTCACAGATGAAGTAGTTGAAGGAGTAAGTGGTTAAGAAATGTACTCTTTCACAGATGGATTCTCTGGTTATCACCAGATCAGAATCACCAAGGAGGATTGACATAAAATCACATTTATCACCGAGTGGGGTTGCTGCCAATACATGGTGATTCCTTTTGGGCTGAAGAATGTGCCTGCAATATTTTCTCAAGTTGTTGTCACAAAATTTAAATATTTCATTCAGAAGTTCCTATAGGTGTACATGGATGATTGGACAGTTTATGGCCTAATCAAGGATCATTTGGAAAACCTTTGACTGATGTTGGAAAGGTGTCGACAACATCAGATCGCACTGAACTCCAAGAAGTGAATTTTTTGCACAATTTGGGATACTTTTGGGTCACATTGTGTGCAAGCAAGGATTACTGGTTGATCCTGCAAATATAGTTTTCATTTTGATATTTCCACCACCAACCAATGTAAATATGCTTAGGGTGACGCTGGGGCACACGGGGTACTATCGCAAATTTATTAGAGGATACGCAGCAATCACTGCCCCGATGGAGAAACTACTAAAGAAGGATGTTGTCTTTATATGGAGTCCAAAATGTCAAAGTAGTTTCGACACACTGAAGACCAAGATGGCTTTAGCACAATACTTGTATTCCCATATTGGAACAAAGAGTTTCACGTGCATGTCGATGCATATTTTGTTGCACTAGGATTAGTGCTCATGTAGCCAGGAAAAGGAGATTTGGATCACCCAATTTATTTCGCTAGTTGAAATTTTTCATTCACTGAGAAGAATTATACAACCATAGAGCACGAAGGTCTGTCGATGGTCTATGAGATACAAAAATTTAGGAATTATCTTTTAGGTGGCCACTTGAAGATGTTTACTAACCACTCTACTTTGAAGTATTTGGTCAATAATCCTATGTTGGGGAGAAAGATATGTTGTTGGTTACTTCTCTTTCAGGATTTTGATTTTGAAATAATTGTAAAACTGGGTCTCCTAATTCGGGTCGCCTGAATGTTGGCCCCGATCATTTATCTAGAATTGAGACAGATGAAGAGCCTACTAATATAGAAGATGGACTGCCTGATGCACAATTATTTTTATTTGACATGGTGAATGGCTATTATGCCCCAATAATCCAGTTTTTGGTGACAAGAGTCGCACCAGAAGAACTTTCTATAGATCAAAAGAAGCAGTTGGTGGTTAAAACTTCTGATTATTAGTTGATTGTTGAACACATGTATAAGTTGGGACCAGATGAAATCTTGCGGCGATGTACCCTACCACATGAACAAGGGCAGATGTTAGTAGAGGCACATGTAGAATTCGTTGGGGGACACTATGGGGGTTGTGTAACAACAAGGAAGGTGCTTTGCATAGGTCTTTGGTGGAACACAATACATAATGATGTGGCAGAGTATGCGCAAAGCTACGATGTATGTCAATGCACTGGGAAACCATCACAGAGAGATGAGATGACGCTAGTACCACAGGTGACTTTGAAACCTTTTGATAAATGGGTTGTGGATTTTGTAGGTCCAATCAACCCACCCGAGAAAAGAACTGGTGCATGGGACATAATCGCATCAACAGACTACTTGACAAGATGGGTGGAAGCTACCCCATTTGTGGACTGCACTGCTGCGACAACAGCAATATTTCCATTTGATAACATTGTGACACGGTTCAGATGTCACAGGATACTTATGAGTGACCAAGGCATCGCACATTAAGAGCACTGACGGAGGAACTACAGATACATCACAAGAAATGTACACCATACCATCCATAAGAAAACATGAATGTAGAAGCATTCAACAAAATCTTGGAGCATGCACTTACAAAGGTATGTAATGCTAATTGAGATGACTAGGATTTGAAAATTCCAGCCGTGATATGGGTGTATTGCACCACATGAAAAAGGATAACAGGGAAAACATCGTTCAAATTGGTATATGGGTAGAAGGCAGTCATGCCTATGGAGTACATTGTTCCCAGTCTACGCATTGCAGCAGCAACCGACATGGATGAGGAAGGAAAATTGGAAGAGCGCGTAGCACAGTTGATGCATCTTGAAGAAGACCGTTTTATTGCAGGATTCCATCAGCGCATTAAAAAGGATAGACAGAAGGTGTGGCATGATTTCCATATAAAAAAAAATAGTTTTAGAAAGGATATTTAGTGCTGCTCTACAACAACAAGTTCTTGAAGCATCCAGGTAAGTTACAGATGCACTGTTTAGGTCCCTACCTTATTAATTCTATTACCTCTGGAAGCGCAGTTCAATTGCATCAGTTAAATGGGGCGGTGCTTCCAAATCTTGTGAATGGAAGCCATTTGAAGCACTATCGGACAGGTTAAGAACCGTGCAATGCCTGAAGCACTGTGCAATGAAAAAAAATTAATAATAATAATAATAAGGATAGATAGAAAGAGGAAGGGAGTGCTAGAAGGAAGGGGTTGCACAAGAATAGGGGTCATTAGCACAGGTAGGTAGCCATCCTGCGATAGACGCAAGGGTGTGATTCAGTTAAATCAATAATAAATATGGGTAGTTAAAAGAAGTTAGCCGACGATTCTTGTTGAAGCGACTCGCATTTATGGATGATCTAACCATTGGGTTGGAAGAATCAACAACGAATATAGGTACTTAATGCAGGATTTAGTGATGATGACCATGGTTGATCTAGTAATGATGCAGGATGGATCTCCCATCTTCTATAAGAAGGTGCTCGACACAGGTTGAAAGCACCATTGAGTTGTGTTGAGTTGAATTGCAGAAGAGTAGAGTTACTGTTGAGGGAAGTGTGTAAGTGCAGCGTGAAGTAGAGGGTGTGTGATAGATAGACTAGTGAGGTGCATTGGTGCGGCATGCTGAGAAAACTCGACACTATGGATATTTCAAGTGAGCAAGAATCACTGGTTTGACCCACCACTATTATTGAAGAAATCATGAGCATGCTAGTCAGATCATCATCGATTCCAAGGGGAAAGTGGAAGGCACAAAATCCAAGCTCCACGCCACCACAAAAGAGGTAGATGAGAACTTCCATCTAGGCACAAGGGGAAGGCACTGCCTAGACAAGGCCATCTAGCTCCACAGTTTTTGAATCAATGGTCTGCACTGGGGTTTATATGAAGGATATTCTAGGGTACATTGCACCCACTTGAGCTGGTGCAAAGCCTTAGTGCTTGACCAAAAATTAGAAGTATCATCCGAAAATTCTACTGCTGCCAAAAGGGATGATGTGCACCACCAACATCGTCCCTACATTGATGAATATGAAGTATGAAGATCATGATTTTTTACTGTGGAAGGATGTAGTGGATGAGCCCTATGAGTCATTTCCTTAGATCACAGGAGGATTGGTCATGTGTATTCCTCAGCCATGGGAGCAAGGGTTGTATAAGCATGACTTGTTGGGGCTCATCAACATGCCGCATTTTTTATGGCTGAATGAAGACAATGCATGTGTTAAACAACCATTGGCATGCTTTCATGGAGGAACAATATGGTTGGACACACCAATCACACACACTGTTGATTTGATTTCTGAAATTATGGGGTTGCCAAAGGATGGGACAGACCCATCATAGTATTTCAAGGGACGAGATAATGATAAGTGACTAGAAGCACAGTTAAAGGAGAGGTATGATTTGTAGTGTGATGGAAGATCCTATCGCATCGACAACATTAAGGAAAGAGTGGTGCATATTGGTGCACAGATTTTGGCAAGTAAGATTGTTAGGAAGAATCACACTATTCAGTGCAACTCAGGGGTGATTGTATGTGCGCAGAAATGCATCGAAGGAGTCCAAATGAACTGGTCCCTATTTTTGTTAAACCAATTGACTGAAGATGTCGTCGTAGTTCAGGCTAGGGAGCCGCCCTTCACTTATAGTTGTCTCTTTATCTTAATTTCATTGGTGGCTTGGATGGAGCCAAAGGATTACCAAAGAATAACTATTGGAGCTGTTGACATGTACAAAGGCACCCGATATCAAAACTTGTGGTGGGTAAAAGATCCCAGTTGATAAGCAGATTGCATGATTTACTTTTGGGTCTTCTGGGAGGCATTACAAGTAGCAGCATTTAAATTTATGAAAGATGATCAAATGCAGAAGCAATGAAATATTAACAAATTATGCAATTCACCATTAGACATCATACTATTCAGATCTAGGCTAGGTGCGACCCTGACAAGAAATGGCTGCCAATGGGCTATAAGTTCTCAGATAAGGAATTGGACATAGAATTCCATGATTGGCCTGCAGACTAGTGTGGTCCAGTAAGTGTAGAAGAAGTATCGACGAGACCACCAGTGGATTCCCCTGAAGAACCTATGCATAAGGAGCAGAGCCATCATGATTCAGATGGATAATCATCAACAGAAACTAATGTGGACCTAGATGCACAACATATCATTAAAGAGATAAGGATGAAGAGAAAAATGGAACAGGATGCCAACAGTAGTACCAGATCCATGTTGGAGGTGCAATTACATAGGCTCATTAAGGCCATCATGGACTCATCTGACGTTGCTGCAAAATAAACGTGGAGGTCTTCCCAAGAAGGTTTTGCTGAGGTACGCACCAAGTTAGATTCTATATATAATGTTGTAGCAAGAAGACGACCTGAAAGTACAGTTATGTAGGATTTCACATCGATTAACATTGAGCCATGGGCCAAGAATGTTTAGGTTCCTCCGATTGCAATCGATGTCAGATTAGAGGATGTCAACTCCTCACTACACCAGCTACAGAGCATTGTATTGGACATCAACAACCTATTGACTCAGATGCTAGTACACATGCAGTAGGTTGCCAACTAGGAGTTGGTAGATAGATGAAAGGAGGTCGACGACTAGTACTTATGGTTGTAGACAGAAGAAGAAACGATGAAGAAGGAACTTGAGGAATTGCAATGGGTATGGGAGCAATTGGCAGAAGAAAAAGTGCAGGATATTGCAGCATTGAAGACAACGCAGGAGGAACTGAAGCAAAAGACTGCTATAGAAATTACTAAATTGAAAAAGGAAATTGACTGCCTTGTTATTGAGAAGGCGTAGTTGTTCACAAGTCAGGGGAAGGTAGAAGAGGCCATTACAAATTCCTGCTAGTACATCCATGAAAGCACGACAAAGCTAGATGTAGTCACTAAGGCCAAGAGACTTGGAGAAGTCATCGCGCAGATCCGGTTGGACAACAACTTGTCAAATGCTATGGTTTACCTAGCCACCCTACCAGAGTAGGTTGTAGAATGGAAGAGTTCCATTGAAGAGATTATGACACAGTTTGATGAAATGAAGCAAGATGCAAAGAAGGTCATGGAGTCAATGACACAATTTTGGGGTAGTGTCATTCAATATGAGCAGCTAGATCAACTCACCAAGCAATTGCAAGAATTTGAAACCCAGCTGGAAAAATTGAAGACGACACTAAGGACAATGCCACCAATTGTGTCGATCACACGATCTGCAGAAATGAAGGAACTCCAATAGCAATTTGCAAAAGCATAGGAGCAACAGCGGAAACGCAATGACTAGCTCGATAAGTTCCAAGATATTGGAGCACAAATGTCAGGGAAAGTAGTCACTACGCTGCGGGCTGTGCAGGACGACAATAAAGAGGTTAATTCCAAGATGGTGGAGCACTCGTTGAAGTAGGATCACCTTACATGTCAAGATGTTGTGGAGAAATTAAAAGCGCAAGTCACTAAAATTTCTCAGCAATAGCAAGACTTCAAGATTAAGATCAATGAGTACACTAAGTCTACCTGACGTGGCTCAAGGATGAGCCACAAGAATTTTTTGGGGTCTTATCGGCAAGGGCTTGGGGTAAGTTGTGAAGCATCGCGGATGCTACACAAGCTCAAAAGACACCATGCAAGATGAATATAGCGCGATAGGCGGAAGATAGACTAATTTTGATTATTTTGTGTCACTTTGTGTACTTGTTGACCACGTTTTTTGTATATTGGTCATTACTCAGCTAAATCAGTTAGGATTTAGTTAGAAATTGACCATGAATATAAATATGCAAGCCTATATATAGAAAGAATAATTGTGAATGAAGATATAGCTCGATAGCTTAATAGATTGATAGATTACTATGATAGAGATCAAGTTGATCATAGACTATTTTTGGGATATTTTTTTGGTCTGAATGAAGAGATAAATTATTATCTATTTTGATCTGTGGTTGTGCAGAAGTAATATGATAAGAAGGATGTTAATTTGAATCAATGTTATCTTCTCTTTTTCTATCTTTTTGTTCCTGCAAAATTGACGATACATGCTAAGTGACTCTGAAATATGGATCTATGATGCAATGTTTTACTATTTATTAATGTTGTTATGTTTTAGATCTATTCTGCACTGGTAGATCTGTTACAATTATGAATGAATGATGTGCAATGATGAAAGGTTCTATTAGAGAAGTCGAGCTATTCCGATTTTTAAGCGGATGAATCGTCGATGCCCTAATCGTCCTCTATATTGTGAAAACTTGGTTCCCTCAACCCTCCCTTGAACATCTTGGGTGAGACCTCATTCTCTCTGCGGGTGTTGTTGGACAGGGTGAAACCTGTCTTAACCGAGGCTCGTGGATATTGTAGCGAGTCGAGTGTCGACAGAGTGGGATCCCTATTGATTGGGTTTTGTTGGTTGAGGTTTGAGCCAACACTTCTATGGGTCTAAATATTCATCATGTTGTATCCTAATGTGCCCACTTTTTGGCGCCACAGTTCTTACCTAATTTGGATGTGCCAATAAAAATTTATTGCAAATATTTGAAAACTTCTTATTTTTGTATCATCCATAACAGTGGACTTTGTATAGTATGACATGTGTTCAATATTTAGTTAATGCAAATAAAAATACTACCACATATACCTTATTGTGTATTATTTTGTATGTAATATATATCACTCAGTTTTGATCTTGGATGCCTCATATATGGCCTTTTTTCCCCACAACACCTATTTTAGACTAGGTTTTGGACTAGTAAAAAACCCTAGATTATGTAACAAATATATCTGAAAATGTAATGTACCAGGATCTGAATTTTAGACTGGATATATCTCGGCATGTTTTAGAAGTGGGTTTCTAACCTTTATATTTTATTCCTTGTATTAAAAAAGTTGTAGTGAAAATTCCAAGATGACTCATTTTTTCTGAAGCCAGTCTTGAGGAAAGAGTTTTGATACCAAATATTATGTAGCCAAGTCCTAGAAATAGTAGAAAGAGAACAAAAATAGACAAGAAGAGAGGAACACATTCCTTAATAATTAATAGAATGGATAAATAACAATCCTCTTTGAGGGAGGAACCTCCTTACACAATGTACTGTATACCCAAGACAAGACCATATATAATGTTCACTCAATTTAAAATGTCTCCTTCCTATATATAGGAGACAAACGTGTAAAATAAAAACTAATAGAACCACTAATAAACATAGCCTACATCAATAATATGTAATACACCACCATATAGGGGGTAAATTTCTACACTATAGTGGGACTGTGCCCAACATTTAGGGCTGAATATGAAGCATGTGATGGTACCTTTATTTGTAGTAGGAACAAGAAGTTTATATAGAGAGGCAAGATATGATCATGTGATCAGTGACTGAAGTAACCCCATCAATTATCATGTGTATGCTTTAGAAGAGGATATGAGATGTTGCATGTTGTCCTTAAATGAAAATCATGAATAAGAAATCACTAAATAAGTGGATGTTGAGATGCTTCCTTTATCACCAAATAATATTTGGAAGATGTAATTTGATGGATCCTCCTCCAAAGTTGAAGTTAGTGTAGGAGTAGTGCTTTCCTCTCCAAACCAAGAAGAATTATTGTTGTATTTTAAACCAAATTTTGGAACCACAAACAATGTGGCAGAGTATGAGGATCTCATCTTCGGATTAGAGGATGTAAGGAGAATGGGAATTACAGAGATATCATTCTTTGGATATTTATAGTTCATATTCCAACAAATAAAAAATGTATATCAAACAAAACACCCAAAATGAGAGGATACATAAATCAAGTTTGGTATTGAATAGAGAATTTGTTTAATGATTCTAATATAAATGCTATTCCAAGAGATATGAACCAAAAGGTAGACTCTCTAGTAGTAGCATCCATACTTTTGTTCCTACCATTGAAATAAAATTAAATCATGAAGTGGAAATCATATATAGACCTTTTGTCGTTGATAATAAAAAACAATACCAAGTTTTTGAAGATGACCAGCAGATCAAGAGATTCCTAGAATTAGTTGATGAATTCTCATATACAAGGATTGATCAAGATTGAGATGATATTGAATAAGTACAATATCATGAGGGAACTAACACATATGCAAAGTTTGTTAATAAGGTTGATAATCATAAAATTGTGCACACAAGGAATAACTTCATTCCCAAATATCTAGTTCCCTTGGAATGGATTTTTGACAAGAATAACATCCCTCCCAAGCCTACTATTCAGCCAAAAGAAGAGGATGTATAAAACATAAATGTTGGAACTAATGAAGAGCCCAAGAATATTAAGTTGTCCAATATTTTACTTGTTGAGGTGAAGCAAAGGTATGTAAAATTGTTTAAAGGGCATGTGGATGGTTTTGGATGGAGGTACAAGGATCTCAAGACATATGATACTTCAATTATTGAGCATAAGATCCCTCTAAAACCTGGATTAAATCCTTTCAAGAATAACCTTAGGAAAACAAATCCTATATTCTTTCCCATTGTAGAAAAGGAGGTAAGGAAATTATTAGATGTCAAGATAATAATTCCTTTAAGATATTCAAAATGGATAGACAACCTGGTTTCTATTAGAAATAAAAGTGGAGAAATAAGGGTATGTGTTGATTTAATAAATCTAAATAAATTCTCCCTAAAAGGAAACTACCCCATACCAAATATGGCTCAAATTTTGCAGAAGTGGTAAATAGAATCTCCATTGTGGATGGGTTTCCAGTATACAATCAAGTTTCTATGAGTAAGGAATATCGAGAAAAAATAGCCTTCAAAACTCCATGGGGTACTTTATTGGAAATATCCCCAAGGAATACTGAGAAAAAATAGCCTTCATAACTTCATGCAAAAATGGTCATTGACATCATTCATTAACCAATATACATGAGAAAAGCACAATACAAAATTGGAAGAAGAATTCTCTTTATTAAAAAACAGTGAATACGTGAGAATACAACCCAGCTTCTGACACAAGGACTCCTCTCCAACCGAGGACATTGAGTTTTGCTACTCCAAGAATCTGAAGGTATACCACCAGCATAAATTTTCTCTTCAAAAATTGATTCCTTAGCCCCATCCCAAGGTCTCTATTTATACATTGGGAAATAAAGTAGTTTTGAAGGTTAGGATGGTTGAGACATTTGGGATATTTATGGATTAAGGCCCAACTAATCTCATCTAATCACGATTTATATTTTTTAATGTTGAATTAAGGTACACGCGAGTGTTTATATAAGCAAGGCACATGTGACACACTTGTTTCTCAAAGGAAACTCGTGTGTTCAATGTACAAGCGGGTTGCAGTGCAAATAGTCACGTGTGACATGCGAGTTGCAATGAAAATAGGAGCGTGTGCAAACCTAAACTCAAAATAAAAATATATCATGCTGGTATGGACATCATGCATCAATGGTCATGCACATCTATAGTGTTTTGGCCACTTCAATCCTATTTGTCTTTTTGTGTCCCGACATAGTGGATGTCAGTACTCAGATGGAGAAGTACCATTTAGGTTGATAACAGGATGTTGAATTGAAATATAACCTGATGGAAAACCAATCTTATGAAATGATAAAGGATTTGAAATATTTTAGATGTAATGTTTTGCATTATCATATAATCTAATATGATCCACACAACACATTGAAATATATCCTATGCCAAATAGATAATGAGGGTATAAGAGGAAAATGGATTGCAAATATCCAGGAGCATGATTTAGAAATCAATCCCACAAAGATAATTAATGTTCAGGGATTGGAAAAGCTATTGGTTGAATCAAATTTCCAGGAACTAGACTTGATTTTAGTAGTTGGACTCACGGAAGAAGAAAAGATGAGGAGTCTGGAAGATACCCAAAATAATAAAATGAAATAAATCTCAAGTTTGAAGAGTCGGTGGTATAAATATATTGTTTACTAGTTTGTCAACCTTGAATTCCCATAATATATGTCTAAATAAAAAGCTAGTTACTTGACATTACAAGCAATAAAGTATTGCATTCTATATGAATATTGTTATTGGAAATATCCCCAAGGTATATTTCTCAATTGTGTAATAGAAGATTAGATTGAATGGATAAAAACATAGCTCTATAATGGTATTTTTGGAGGACATCATGCATGGAGATCCACAACTTACAAGGTCCTAAGAGTAAGGTATTACTGGAACAAATTATTTGTTGATCCTAATCATATTGTAAGAGCATGTAATGAAGGTCAAATATTTCCAAGAAAAAAGAAGTTGAAACCTCTGCCTCTGAAACCTATAAAGACCTCAACACCTTTCCAATAGTGGGGCTTAGATTTATTTGGAGAGATAAACCCTAATTCCAGTGGCCAACACAGATTGATGTTAATAGGAACTTAATACTTTACAAAATGAGTTGAGGCCATCCCAACAAAAATAACAAATGATACCATAATCATTAAGTTACTAGAAGAAAATATTTTATCAATATTTGGGTTCTCCATGAATATCGTCACTGATAATGAAAAATACTTTATATCAGTATCGATGGTTGAATTATACAAGAAATACAACATTGAATTGGATCACTCCATTGCATATTACCATCAATAAAATGGATTGATAGAATCATTAAATAAAATATTTACCGGAATTATTAAAAAGATGTTGTCCGAAAATTAAAAAATCATGGGATGTAAATCTCATGTATTCATTATGGGATGATAAGATAAGTGTGAAAAGGTAAATTGGCACATCTTCATTTCAATTGGTAAATGGGAAAGAACCATTTTTTCCTATCCAACTAGGACTACCAATGTTAAAGTTGATCCAACATGAAGCAGATGAGAAAAATAATGTGGTGAGAAGGGTGTATGACACGATTGAATTAAAACAAGAAAGAAAGAAAGTCAATGTAAAACTGCAAGATCACCAGAGAAGAATGAAGAATACTTTTGAAAGAAAATACCTAGAAATATATTTCCATCTAGGAGATTTGGTCCTGAAATGGGATGCTAGAAGAGAAGACAAGGGAAAACATGGAAAATTAGATAACATGTGGATCATGGACCCTATGTCATTTCAGATATACTTGGGAACAATACATATAATCTTTCTAAACTAAATGGAGAGGTGAGAAAAGTTGTTGTAAACGAAAGGATTTGTTGGAATATATTATATTCCTTGAAAGGTAATAATGTCTTTGTATTATGTCAGAATTTTTTCACAATCTTATGTAAAAGAGTAATACATTATATCCCATATTTATTATGGTAAAGTATACTCTTGATATCCATTTTTATATAAAGATGTGTTATTTTGGAGAATTATATTATCTCACATGCAATATGTGAGAGTAATTCCTCCACATCTCTAAGTATATAATAGGTTCAAGGGAGTCTCTTTAAATATACATTAGATATATATAGCATCATATAGCATCATTTCATCTCATGATAAATCTTGAATTATCTAGAGACATATCGTCTATATCGTATTAGGATTAGTGCTCTCTTTGTAAGATTGAAGGAGATTTATGGAGATAATAGAAGACAACATTCTTGTGGGCGTAGCCCAATTGGGTGAACCATTTATATATGGTGTACTCTTTACTCTTTTCTCTTTTTGGTTCTTATGTTTGATATGTTGATGGTTTCTTGGATAGATATCTAGTGTAGTTGATCTAATATTTTAACATGGTATCAAAGCGTAGGTTACTGTGATCTAATATCTTCTTTGAATTTAACCAACAATTGTTATCTTCATATTTTTTATCTAGGCACTCACTTTGTTTTGGAGAGTGGGAACTCACTATGTTTTGTTATTATAAAAAAAATCTCTACTACTAAGTTGTGTAATACTAGAGTCCCACAAAGGTATGTTTGCTACTAAGTTGTCTAATACTAGAGTTCCACAGTCCCAAATTTAACCAACATTTTATTTAGAAGCGAAAAGAGGGATTGGGGAGATGGTTGGATGTTTTTTGGAGGCATTGGTTGGGATACCCAAATCACCATGGTAGGACACATGTGTATGAACATAAAATGTTTTAGAGCAATGATGGAGTGCATTGGGTGCATGAGCATAATTTAATTATGTGCATTGAAGGATTATGTAAGTCCATGTTTAGGCATGCATATGTGTGGGTACATGTGCTAAGATTCATTGTGTGAATGCATGGTTATGCCTTAATAATTTCATTGTAGTTCGTTAATAAATGGAATGATAGAATCATTAGAAATTCTAAGATAATTTCATAAGATAAAGAAGGGAAAGGAATTGCATGAAAAAGGTAGTAATGTTTGACAACTACCATAATTCTCTATTAGGAGAACAGAGTTGCATGAAAGTGTAATATCCATATCCGGATATTCTCAATGATTACTCAATTGAATAATCAACCAATGGAAAATAATTCCATATTGAAAATATAAAATAAATATTAAAGATGAATGATAATGAAAGATTACAAAGTGAGTGCCATATATATATATATAAATTGGAAAGCCACTTTGGATACCATCCATGAAAGGATGCGTCATTTTAGAATAGTTTACTAATAATTATTTATTAATTATTAGTTATGAATATCAATATGTATTAATATTTGTTAGAATAATCAACCCATAGTATTTACCCACTTAGACATTATTTCATTTATTTTGTCTTATTTGCCTAGTCCATGAGTCCCACCATGTGCAA
>LPNX011028705.1:116866-202207 GCA_001517045.1 Pseudotsuga menziesii
TATTTGGAGTGGAATTAATACTTCTTCAATGAAATTCAAATGGCCAAAGGCCAATTTATGGTCAAAAACCAATTTTTTACCAGAGAAACTCTGAATATGGATGGCTAAAAGCCACTATGAGGTCAAAGACCTAAATTCAAGGAAACCTTCAACATTTTTTCCACAAGTTGTAGATCAACAGAAGTCCTCGGAAGTGTTATCTATGATACCAATGTAATATCCGTATTCAGATATTCTCAATGATTACTTAGTGGAATAATCAACCAATGGAAAATAATTCCATATTAAAAATATAAAAAAGTATTAAAGATGAATGATGATGAAAGATTACAAAATGAGTGCCATATATATATAAATTGGAAAGACACTTTGGATACCATCCATGAAAGGATGCGTCATTTTAGAATAGTTTACTAATAACTATTTATTAATTATTAATTAGGAATATCAATATGTATTAATATTAATAATTAATATTGATATTTAATAAATATATATATGTTAAATATTGTAAGTAAAACTATGGGCTATTTCGTAAAACCATGGGCTATTTCATAAAACAATGGGTGGTTTTATGAATTATGTTTTTTAATTATTCCTTGAATTGAATAATTATTCGCTCATACAATATTATTCACCAGAACACCTGGAATATTCAATAAGCCATAAGGAAAGTATATACTAATGATAGGATGAAAGACGATTACAATGGTTGATAACCCGCCTATTAAATAAGGCTTGGGAATTGTGAATGAAAGGTCATGTCCTTTCATCTTAGGTATAATTAATTATGTTTATTATTATAGTTATTTTATGTTCATTACATTACCTTCCCCTTAAGAGAATATTTGTCCTCAAATATGTATTGACATTAATGTCTGATTTACTTTAATCTATCGTCTTGGGGTTCTTTTCCTTTCTGTGTTTGCAACATTTGAGGAAATGAGCCGATACGAACTACGGATTCCCCAGGAGAATTGTCACATTGTATCTTCTGTGCTCCATCCTAGATCTATTTTTATTGGAGCTCTGAGATCTTTTTGTGAGACGATTCATCTTAATTGTTTCTTAGTATGTCGATATTTTTGCATGTCCACATAAGTCTTTTGTGAATATTCATTTTGACCCTGTCGTTGGTCAAAATGATGATTATAATTAGGATTTCTGTAAGGTGTAGGTGTTGTTTGTTCTTCTTTCTTTTGGACTATGGCGAGGTCTGTCTTCACTTCCTCGATTTGATTTTTGGATGCATTTTCCTGGATTTGTGCTTATTGGTTCTCCAGTAGATTGTTATGATTCTGAATCTTTTCAATTCTTTCATCTTGTGTTTTTTTTCAATTTCTAACTCCTTGATATGACTCTGTAGTTCCTGATTATGATTAGTTAGACACTGGTTTTCTTCTTTCTTTTCCAGTATTTTTCCTTCGAGGTCTTCACCATAGTGTTCTCTCTTTCTACTGTTTTTCAATTTTTTTTTATTTTTGTAATCAATGTTTTGTTATGATTTCTTAATCTGAAAATTTCTTCAGAATTGTTGGATATTGTTTTATTACTCCTTGCGATCTCCAGCTCGTGTTTCTTTTTAGATTCGCTATTTTGTTGTTGAAGAACTTTTATTTGTTGTCGATACTGGTCAACCACTGATTCTTGATCTTCTAATTTCTGTCATATGTGCGTCAGTTCTTCATTTTTTTCGTTAATGATTTTGTTCAAGCGTATTATTTCTGCTTTATAATTACTTATTTCTTTCTTTATATCTTGATTTTTTTGTCTCTGATTCAACTCACTTTCATCTTTTGATTTCTCAATTTGGGCAGACAATTTTTCTATATGATTTTTCTGGTTGAAATTTTTTTGTTCCTTGCGCTCTTTTTTCATCTTATGTAATTTAATCAGTACTTTCGATTTCGTATTCATGTCATGTAACTCTTCATTGACTCTTCGATAACATTTTAACTTGGCTTCTAATTTCTCTATTTGTAGTCACAAACCAACTCCCATGGTCTCTAACTTCTTTAATGATAGATGGCTATCGATTTCTTGATGAGTCTTCCTTGGCTTTTGGTTTCTTTGACGATATATAGTCTTGACTTCTTGTCTTCTTTTCTTTTGCTTCTTCGACGATAGAAGATCTTCCTTTTCTTTTTTTTGATATTTTTTTTAATAATAATAAATATTAATTAATTTAATTAATATTATTATTATTTTTTTAATAGAAACTATATAATATTTGTATATAGTATTTTTTTTAATAATAAATTTTTATTTTATTATTTAATATAACAACATAGTTTGAAATATTATAAGTATAATATATTATATTGTAATTTTTTGTTAGTTTGTTTTTTGTGCAGGTCATGGGAGTGCCGATGTGAGGAATGGATGCGCGTGGATGGGCAGGGCGAGGCAAGGAAGAAGGATGGGAGGATGGGAGGGCAAGGGCGCAGCAGGGAGGTGGCAAATGGAGGAGGAGGTGGAAGCAGCAAGGATGGTAGGTGGCCGGTGTGGAAGTGTGCATAAGGGACGCGTAGGGATGGTAGGAGTGCGCAAAAGGGAAGATGCATATGGGAGTAAACAACGGCGTTGGTGTAGCTCATGTGAAGTGAGGATGCATGGTGGATGGAAATGGATGGCGAAGGAAGGGAAATCCAAGAGGAGAAGGTATGGGGCCAATAGGCATGAGGGATGACTCGAAGGTAGTGAGGGAGGAAGGTTGAAGGGAGGTGGAGCAGCGGTGTGAGGGAGATGGGGAGGGAATGGAGCAGTAGGGATTTCAATTTTTCTTTTCTTTTTTTTCTCTCTTCAAATTTATAGCAGTATTCTTCAGATTTGCAGCAGATGTTTCTTCAAAGAATTTTTTTTTTTTTAAATAACATTTTTTTTTTCAATTTGAAATTTGAAAATGGCCAGAAGCCAAGACTGGTCAAAGACCAAGTGTATAGAGAAACTCTGAAATTACTCAGATAAAATATGAAATTTTGGCTATAAGCCAGAATGAGCACAAGCCTGAGAAAGGGTTGGCTCTGATACCACTTGAAGCGAATAGTTATTTTCTCATACAATTTTATTCACCAGAACACCTGGAATATTCGATAAGCCATAAGGAAAGTATATACTAATGATAGGATGAAAGATGATTACAATGGTTGATAACCCACCTATTAAATAAGGCTTGGGAATAGTGAATGAAAGGTCATGTCCTTTCATCTTAGGTATAATTAATTATGTTTATTATTAATTATTTAATTATTATATTTATTTTATGTTCATTACAGAAAGGAGTATGGATGTGTAATCATTAGTGTTTAGAGTTTTGTTTCATTGCATAAATGGTGGTAATATATGTTGCAATTTTATTGTGATAACAATGCATTTAAAGTGCAGGTATTTCATTGCATTTGAGATATTAACAACAAATTGTGATTGAATTATTGTGTACTAAATCTTGTGATCACTCTAGTGGTTGTTGTACATGCTGCAATGAAAATATTGTATGCACGGACACTTGTGACTATTTGGATGATCCAAAATTTTGTTAAGGGAACACATTGTAGATGGATTCCCAGGTTATGGATGGTAGTACAAAACTATGAGGGACAAAAAGTTTCCACCTATAAGAGCCAAACGATATGAGCATGGTCTCATGATTGACTAAATTTAATTTTTTTAGCAGGTAGAGTTATTAATTCAGATTTGAATTTAAATATTAAATGTTATTGATGGTTTGGTTATAGGTGAATCATGTTAGGAGGAAATTTTGCAGGAAGCCTTGCATTATGGCTTGCAATATCCAAACACCATGAGAAGGAAGCTCTTGTTTGGGAAATTTAGTTTCTATATGAAACATATTTGAAATTTCATGATTTAAATTTAAAAGAATGAGGTCATTACTGTGGATTTAGATTTGAAATTATTTGTTAACATTATTGACAGTTTGGTAGTTTGTGAGTTGCGTCAAGAGGACACATTGCAGGGAGGCCATGTGTTATGGCCTACAAGAGTTAAACAACATGAGAATGGCCTCATGGTTAAATAAATTTGATTCGTGCAAGAACTAAATTGTAAATTTATATTTGAATTTGACTATGAATATTATTGACTATTTGGCAGTTTGTGAGTTGTGTCAACACAAGATGTTGCAGGAATACCATGTGTTATGGCCTACAAGAGCCAAACAATATAAGGATGGCCTTATGGTTAAATAAATTTGATTTCTATAGAGAACAGATTGGTAAATTTAGGGTTGAATTTAATTATTGATGTTAGTGATGGTTTGGAAAATTGTGAATCATGTCAGGAGGATGTGTTACAGGAATCCATGTGCCATGGCTTGCAAGAGAAAAATTCCATAAGAAGAATATCATGTTGGAAATTGGGTTTTTGTGTGAAATGTACTCGAAAAAAAATATGATTGAGATAATTATGATAAATATCTAATGGGAATGAAATGAAAGGTGAATTGCTTCAACTTTAACATTTTATTAAAAATTATGATGAGGTCTCATGTAAACTACATGCTGGTATGTAATGCAAGTGAGATGATGAAAATATGCCAGTGGGGCATGCGTTGGCTACTGAAGATGAATACATGAAGAAAATCAAATAGTGACTTGGGGTTGAGAACCTTGTAAAATTCCTTTCATGTGCGTGCCTCTATACAATGTTGTCAAACCTAGTAAGAGCATGGGTACTGAGGAGGCTAGCATGGGTACTGTTAACCTTTATATGCTCACACTGAAAGTCATTGGCAAGGAAGGACGTGTACACTCGAGATCCTATGTAGAATATAAGAGGCACCATCATTATGTTGTGTGAGTGGGTATTGTGGGGACATGCTAACCTACAACTGAGTAAGTTACCTATGGAGTTCCTAGATCGAACCATTGGTTTGCATAAGAAAAAATTCCATGTGGGTGTATCATTTTTATTATTGCATGATAAACCCAACATAGGTGTTGGATTTTCAATGGTTGTTATTCTTGATAAACCTAGTCAGTGTACTGGCTTAATGGGATAGGATGTTTATTGTTGTGGTGCATCCAACAAACTGGAAAAACATTTTCTTTGCATGTACACGTGGATGATATGAGGATTGTAGAGACATGGCTACCTTTCGATGTGCACCTTGAAGAGAAATGGAAGGGGTGGGTACGCTTGAGGGACTATATAGAAAATAAGAGGTACCATCCTTGTGTCGGGTGGGGCATGTCTTGTGGGTGCCATAGTTGTCTGAAGTAAAAGTAGGATACTTGATGGGATATGTAGATGTATTCCTATTTATTTCCTGATAAACCCATCATAGGTGTTGGCTTGGAAATGGTTTTGTATGCTTGATAAACCCAGTCGAGGAGATGGATTAGCATACTAGTTAATGGAATGCCTGATAAATGGTGTGGCATAGCCAGGGTGCTGACCAAACATATATATGTATATATACATGTGTGTGTGTGTGTATAGATATATATGTAGATATATATCTAGATATGCATCTATATATGTATATATACATATATGTGTGTGTGTGTGTGTGTGCATATATATATATATATATATATACACACACAACATATGCACACACATATATATACACACAGGTGATCCAATACTTGTAGAAATGTGGTTACCTTTCAATGCACACCTTGGAGAGCACTAAAATGGGAGGGTACAATTGAGGGGTTGTATAGTAGAGAAGAGGTACCATCCTTCTGTCGGGTGGGGCAGGTATAGTTGGTGCCATTATTTTCTGAAGTTAAGGTGGGATATATGTGTGTGTGTGTGTGTGTGTGTGTGTGATCCAATGCTTGTAGAAAGGTGGTTACCTTTCAATGCACACCCTGAAGAGCACTGTAAGGGGAGGGTGCACTCGAGGGATTGTATAGTAGAGAAGAGGTACCATCATTGTGTTGGTTGGGGAAGGTATAATGAGTTCCATTCTTATCTGAAGTCAAGGTGGGATACCTATGGATCTACATGAATATGTTTATGTAGATAAGTACTATTAGGATTATTAATCCTCTCTTGACCATACTGTCTATTAGATTATTTAGCCTAACTTAGGAACCTCAATTAATTAATTGGGTCCACTAGTACCATTGGGTCCACTTGGCCTAATGGGGCCACATGTACCAGTCACTGGAGTGTGGGGAACACTGCTAGAGGTTAACTTCCACTTACTACATGTGCATGCATCAGTTTGGGCTCTTCCTAGACCAATCCCTACATTTTAGGAGCCACAGGGAGTCTCGACACCAACCTACTTTATTTAGTTGGAGTTCGCACTAATTAGTCTCACTTAGCCCCCAGTTAATTTTATTTAGTTCACAATCATTTAGATAGCACAATATTTGCATGGATAATGCATCGTTGCATGTGGAGTAGGCGCATTTTCCCACCTACCACACTCAGTTGCACTGAGTTAACTAGTTGTCACTGATTGTTTGAGTTGTTGGACATCTGGGAGTTGATCTGTTGGAATCCGACATTTATTGAGACACCATGAGTTAGATGGTCAGCTAGATATAGTCAGATCCAGTGGATAGATTTGAATTGCATGTCATGCATTTGAAGTATTTTTCTATCTAAACTATTGTAACGCCAGATTTTATTATTGTGAATCATACTGTAAATTCTTAAGCAATACGTTTCTGTTTCCTGTGTGGTTTGTTTTGTTCAGTTTGTATATTCATTCTCCATTTACTACAAACATTATTAGAACTATATGCTTGAAGATATAAATGACATTCAAATTCTAATATGGTATCACAGCCTTCTCAAGAAGATTTCATGCTTGTTTCTCCCCATCGAACATCAGAAGCAGCTGGGTTTCCACATATGTCCCCTATGATGATTTTCTAGCTCTGGATTTATTCAGAGCAGTGGAGAGGGTGTGACGGACCCTGCAAATATGTTCATGTCAAGAGGAAAAGCATGATTCTAAAAGTTCATATATTTTTAGTTTTACAGTGATATTTTGCAGGTTCAATGTCATATGGCTTCGATATTATCAGTTCCTCTTCTTATTCCATCCACAAGATATTCAAAATGGAATTTGAAGATGATTGCATCTTTGAAGAGACAAGGTCTCTATGAGGTATCTATGGGACTTGGTAAAGAGTCTTATGAATATGAGAAATGATGGATAAATGACAGTGATAGAGCTTATGGAGAAATATGTGGGACTTTTTCTCAAAGCTTGCTTATAGACCTTATTGAGTTTGTAGAATACCCAAAGGATCTCTAGATAGAACTAGATAGAATATTTGGGAAGCCAAATGGAGATTGTTATAGAAATACGAGGAGAACATTCAGAACCAAAAGAGTTCTTTAATCAAAATTCTTGGCCTCTACTCTCTCCGATGAAGTTGTTCAAGATGAAGAAGAAGAAGAATTCTCCTCAAAGTCAATTCGAAATGAAGAAAGTCTCCCTGGAGTGATTCCTTCTCCTGATGCTCCGGAAGTGTATGAGATCTCTGATATCTCATATCCTGACATGGATGATCTAGAATAAGACATTTGAATCTCTATAATTGAATAAAATCTCTCCTTCCATTCTCCGTAAAAATTCTCCAGTGATACTTCTATTATAAATTTTGTGCATAGTTTACCAGTGATTGCTCCAGGAAAGGGAGAGAGATTTGATTTCTCTGTCTCTAATGATGCTTATGGCATGTACATAAGTAATTATTTGGATATTTTGGAAATAATTTTAGATTGTAGGAGTGATCCAAATTCTCTCATTGATCTTGAGCTTCCAACAAATTCCTACATGATTGCATGCACCGATACTCAGGGTTTTTAAAAAGAAGAAAATTGTGCATCTACCATCTCAGTGGAGCACACTATTGGATCTGATATGGAATTTATTGGATTTGATATGATATTATTTGTATCTAATCTGATATTAATTGGTTCTAAGATTCAATATCTTTCAGTACTCCTTGTATTTGTTCTCATCAATTTTGGTGTGAAGAAACAAGTACCAAAAATGTCTCTCAAAATTTCTGCTGGGGATTTGATGTCAATTTTTTCTCATGAGTTTGATGATATTATATTCTGTAAATATTTGGATATTTTGGAAATAATTTCAGGTTGTAGGAGTGATCCAAACACTCTCATTGATCTTGATCTTCCAACAAATTCTTACATGATTGCATGCACCAATATTCAGAATTTTGAAGAAGGAGAAAATTGTGCATCTACCATCTTGGTGGAGCAAACTCTTGGATCTTATATGAAATTTATTGGATATGATATGATATTATTTAGATCTGATATGATATTAATTGGTTCAATATTTCAGGTTCATGAGCCTTCAGTACTGCTTGTAGCAGTTGTTCTCATCAATTATGGTGTGAAGAAGCAAGTACTGCAAGTCTCCTTCAAAATTGTTGTTGGTGATTTGATTTCATTCAACACTTTTGGATCTGATATGGACTTATTTGGATCTTATATGATATTACTTGGTTCAATATTTTAGGTTCATGAGATTTTAGTACTACTTGTAGCTATTCTCATCAATTTTGGTGTGAAGAAACAAGTACCGCAAGTATCATTCAAAAATATTTGTTGGGGATTTGATTTCACTTCACAGTTTAGGATCTAATATGAACCTTTTTGGATTTGATTTATTTTATGATATGATAATATGTGGTTTAAGTTTTAAGATTCAAGAGCTTACAGTATTGCTTGTAACAGGTTTCATTAATTTTTGTGTGACCAATCAAGCACCGCAAGTCTCCTTCAATTTTGTTGTTGAGGATTCGATGTTAGTTCTCTCTTATGAGTTTGCTGATATTATATTTTGTGAATTATTGGATATTTCTGAAGCTATATCATATTACAGAGGTCAAGCATTTTCTCTCCATAGTCCCAGGGCTTCTCTACCTTTGGTCACATGCTCATCTCCTCACAGAACTAGTAAAGAGGAAGGCATTCTACATCTGCCTGGACACTTGCTCCTAACACTTGCAACTGATTTTACCACTCATGGTTTATTGTTAAAGGATGACATATATCATTTTCTTGGGTGTTCCTCACATGGTTCAAATTTCGAATAACTTTTTCTCTCTCTTCAGATGATTTTAGCTGCTCTACATGGGTCCTGTTTTTACTGTGCAGCTGTTTATATTTCTGATTCAGTTGAGTGCATTGTTCTTCTTCCACAGAGGAAGATTCCTCCAGACATAAGAACTTTGTTTGTATTCATGGGTTCACCTACACAGAACTAAGATACTGCTGCTGCATAGTGTTGCAAATAGTAGCAAAAATATTCACAAGTTTTTTTCAAAATTTGTATTCCTGCTTATTTTGGGGGGGGGGGGGGGGGTGTTCCCATGAGGTTTTTCCCTCATTCCTTGGTTGTATTAAGAAGATTTATGTCTTTTATATTGTATTTGAGTGACCTATGGTCTTGTTACCAAGGACCACAGTTATCCAAGTTAGGATTTAGGGGGAGTGTTAGGATTATTAATACTTCCTTGACCATACTGCCTATTAGATTATTTAACCTAACTTAGGAACCTTAATTAATTAATTGGGTCCACTAGTACCAATGGGTCCACTTAGCCTAATGGGGCTGCATGTACCAGTCACTAGAGTGTGGGGAACACTGCTAGAGGTTAACTTCCACTTACTGCATGAGCATGCATCAGTTTGGGCACCTCCTAGACCAATCCCTACATTTTAGGAGCCACCGAGAGTCCCGAAACCAACCTACTTCAGTTAGTTGGAGTTAGTACTAGTTAGTCTCAGTTAGCCCCCAGTTACTTTCATTTAGTTCACAATCAATTAGCTAGTACAAGATTTGCATGGATAATGCATTGCTGCATGTGGAGTAGGCTCCTTTTCCCACCTACCACACTCAGTTGCACTGAGTTAACTAATTGTCACTGATTGTTTGAGTTGTTGGACATCTGGGAGTTAATCTGTTGGAATCTGACATTGATTGAGACACCATGAGTTAGATGGTCAGTTAGCTACAGTAATATCCCGTGGATAGATTTGAATTGCATGTCATGCATTCAAATTCTTTTCCTATGTAAACTATTGTAACACCGGATTTTATTATTGTGAATCATACTGTAAATTCCTGAGCAATACTTGTCTGTTTTCTGTGTGGTTTGTTTTGTTCAGTTTGTATCTTCATTCTCCATTTACTGCAAAAATTATTAGAACTATTTGCTTGAAGATTTAAATGGAATTCAAATTCTAATAAGTACTTGGTTTATTTGGCATCTTCTTGCTAATTTAATGTGAATATACAGTTGTATATGAGTAGGCTATAATTATAAAAATATTAGTAAGGGACGAGTTATGTGGGAACAAATATGACAAGTGAATTGACTCATTGTTTGAGCATAGGTATTGTTGGATGCAAGGACCTTGAAGGAATATTAAGGATGCAGTTGGACATGTGGTTGTCATGAAAATATTAATAGGAGTAGCTAAAGATTGGAAATATATCCAATGGATGCTATTGCAGAGAAAGAAAGGCATCATGTGGAGAAATGGAAGCTAAATAAAGGTATTACAATTGCAACTAAAGACAAGGGCATGGAGCCTTGATGAGAAGAAAGAGAACACTGAGGGTAGTGTTATTCCAAGCAAGGAAAAATTTAGGGGCAAAATTTAGCCCATGGGCTATTTTTCCATGTTTAAAAAAAAAAAAAAAATTTGCAAATTTGCATATTTGGAAGGCCCGTTTCTCCCTATTTTGACGGGGTAAATGTTTTTCACTCTAAAAATTGCCAAATTATTATATAAGCTATATAAAATCCTTAGAATTTGAGATATTTAAAAAAAAAAATCGCCAAATATTTTATAGTTGACATTTTAAGAATCACTAAGATTCGACAAGGTTTATATACTTTTAAATAAGTATGGATCTTTAAAATTTTCCTTCATTCCAAGGGGGAGGATATGTAATGTCCTTAGTTTTGAATTGGAATGTAATTAATCAGAATCATGTAAATGATGTAAATGTGCTTGTATGGATTTCTAGTGTGGAGCTGAAGTCCAAGTCCCGACTATTGAATGACTAGGCATTTATGATTTAAATGTGTTATTGTACCATATGGTTGGATTGTATTGCTAACCCAAAAGTGTATGTAAATATGAGGTGCATAAATAAAGAAATGGTCCAAGAACGGTTGTGTAAAGAGAACCAAAGGGGATGTGATTCCACCGTAGGGGAAGAGGTAAGGGGGTATATGGGAGACTAGTCCATGCTGCTAGGTTTCAACTTGAGAACTCACCCAACAATTTCCATGTTGCTGAAATGACCAATTATAAACCTTCTTGATTGTTTTCCCAATCATTGAATGAATGTGGGAGTTGGTGGAGAAATTCACTTCCTGCAGTTATGGAAGCGAAGGTATGGTTGCATTGGAGGATAGTTATATCAGCTTCCCTAACATTCCACTAGTTTTCCCATACTTCTTGTATTTCATCCTGACACCTTAAGTTCATTCATGGGAGTTCTGATTCACAGGAGTTGTTCCTTCATCCTTGTGTTGTTTCATGCACTGAGTTTGGTATGAAGGAAAATGGGTTGATAATTATTTGGTGTGAGCATGCAGGAGGCATGTAAAAGCACACAAGGGGGATGCGTTGTGAAACAAAGTGCTAATGCACTCATGCAAGAGGCATGGGAAGATGCAACTCTCTATATTTTATTGTGGGTGACTATGTGTAGCCCACGAAATTGGAATTGAGAGGAAGAGTTGTTTCCTTAGATCTAGTTGACTCATAACCTAGCTTGGGGTGGCCTCTGAGAAATAAAATAATATAGGATGGGAAGAGTGCCTACGATTGGGTGGAAATTCATCCTTACATAGTTTGTTTTCTTGGATCTTTCTTGCAAAACATAAGTGTTCTTGTATACTTGAATACAAAATTTCTTTAATGGATTCCTGTGTTTGATTATGATTTTTCATGCATGAATTTTGTGTAGATCATTGTTAATTCCACTGTGTATGACTAATTTTCTTGTGCACATGTTATATAAGTTCAGTGAAGGCGTGATATCGATATCAGACATTTGTGTGTGTTCTCTAGTCGTTTTCTTGGACCGTCTAAGTCTTAAGCTTCACAATCGAAGGAATATCTCAAGAGTTTCCATGGTAGAAGCATCAAAACTAATTTCCAAGGCCGAAAGGGAAATATCGACAAAGAATGTACCCTGTTATCGATGTGTTGAGGTTCCAATGCTAAAGTGCCAACGTTAGAATCAACATACGGGTTGGTGAAGAGGTTGTCATCAGGGTTCCAACGCCGAAGTTTTGACATAGAGATTGGCAAGTTCTTGGCTAAAGAATCAACATACTAGTGCCCACACTGAAGTGTCCATGCGCAAGTACCGCAACTGGAATCAGCGTGGCTATTGAGCATGGAGTTCATACTTGTTACAATGTAAGATGTTCGACGTTAGGAGAACTAATTTCAAGGCAATGGGAACCGCATTGGAGGAGAAATTAGTAGTACCGAGAATGAGAATCAAAGCTTGAGGTTTCTTGGTAGAGTTGCGGTGGAGTTTCGACTTCCTAGTTGAGGTGATAGCCATTGTACACGTGGACTGCTGAAGTCTCGATTTCGACATTGGAGTCAGAAAGTTGGGTTTTTTTGGGAACCCATTATGCATTCCAACTTCCAAAACTCTATGCATAGAAGATAACAATCAATTTCAGCATATCGGGACTATTTGGTTGAGAACTAGTTGTGTGTTCCGAATTCCAATTTTCTTTGTCAGAAAGGAGGGGAAAGCATGGAAACGTTGAAATGGAGGAAAGCAAATTCGAGAATGTTTATAACCATTATAACTTTCTACTTATGCTAATTAATCATTTATTAACCAAAATTAATTGCTAATTAGGTATTCTATATTATGGTTAGCTACGTTTCCACAATGTTGGTATCAATTACTTAGCGTTTGGGTGATTTGGAAGCCTAGAATTACCTTATTTCCCTCCTGCTGGTCGGATTGGGTAAGAGGGACATGATAAAATGGTATCATAGCAATTAATTTTTTATCAATTTCGTAATATGGCCATGGGGATGAAACTTAGAACCCCATATATAGTCCATGGCCCCTTCGATATTTGGTGAGTGCTATCGGGGGACATGACAATTAGCCTGAGCATGGATAATAACCAAGCATTTGATTTGGATAGAGAATAAGCTATATCTCTCCACTTGAAATAAGATTCATGGGCTAATCCAAGCCACAAAATGAATCCAAAGGCTAAGTCTATGGTGATATATAACAATGTTAGGGATGCATTCGTGAAATTCCCTTACATATGTATATCCACTACAAAGGCCAATTCTTAGGCAGTGGAAAATATTTAACTAAATATGCCAACTTAAACAAGAAAGGCTAGAATATCCTACTCTGGTACCATGTAGAAATATGAGTTTAACCTAGATTGTAAATAATCCTCAACATAAGAAATAGATAAGAAACACTAAATTTGTATATTGTTATGTGGCATATTACTAGAGAAAGCCAAGTCTATTTACAACAAACCTAAATATACCTAGCTCATAATTGTATGGTATTCCAACCATGTAAATAAGGATCGTACCAATTATACAGATAAGTATTAGTTTACATAAGCTTAAGAGTTGTACTTGAATCATAGTGTTGTTTGTATAACATCAGGAGTCATTCTCCGGACTTGTGTTGTATCAAGTTGGGGTGTGTGTTATATCAATACTAGTCGTGTGTTGTATTGTAGTCTTGTGTTGTGTTGTATCAAGACTGGTCTTATGTTGTATCAAGACTGTAGACTTGTGGTGTATCAAGTCTGGACTAGTGTTGTATCCAGCTAATGATTCTCATAGACAGTAGCTACCCTATGAAATGGATCTCCAATTGTGGAGGTAGAATGATTTACTTGTTAAAGCAATGATACTATGTGATCTACTACTAACCATGGTCATTCGAGATGGATAAATATATTAAGTCTCCTCTATATATTATTCACCTCTAGAGTGAATTATTTTAGCACATGATTATATGGTTTGGGGTAATATGATATGATCATAAGTATGTGTGACAATTATTTCGAGTATAATATGATAAGATGGATAAAGAAATACACATGTGGACCATGCAATAAATGATAAATAGATAATCATAGAGAGAGAGAGAGAGAGAGAGAAATTGAATTGCCTAAAGATATCTAAGTATGTTGCAGTTGTAAAGATTTAGTTAAATATGAATTCCTCAACCAATGCCTTAGTTAAAGCTTACACACTTCAGTTAAATAAAGAATCTCTCTGTGATCCATGCAAAGTTAAAAATAGTAAATAATGTGATTTGCATGGATGACACTAAGAGTGAAGCACTAATGACACTAGTACTGAAGCATGGATGACACTAATATTGAAACACTAATGACACTAAGAGTGAAGCATTGATGACACTAAGGGCGAAGCAATGATGACACTAAAGTTAGTCTATTAAGTAAGTGATCAACATTCAGTTAAAAATTGATTTCAGATCAAAGTTAGTTAAAACTATTCTTGGAAGGTATGGGACATGTCTTGTGCATGGAGAAGAATCCAAAGCATTGAATTGGCACCCTTATACACAAATTTGAAATGCATGTGTGTACTATTGTCAAGAAAAAAATTGCATGGATGAGGTTTTGACTTGGTATTGAAGTGTTGGGAACTTGGCAACTTCAATATAGTTGATGTAGATTATCCCTATTCTCTATTTCTCCGTGTTATCTCTTATCGAGAGATATGCTAATGTGTGGTAAACAATTATCTGCAAGCCTATCTATCATACTCAAATAATTGTTGGTTTTTTCATCCTTTGTATCTGGAGGGTTTTTCCCAGGGTACATCTTGTCTCATATGGTTGAATGATTTATGTGGTTAATTTTTCTTATGAGATTCATATGTGCAGTGATTGATTGATAAAAGTTTAAAAGTTCAATTATATTCATTATTTCTCAAATATTAACATGGTATTAGAGCGTAGGGCATGAAGGATCTTAGTTTTGTGCAACAAACTAAAGCCTATGTGATATTTAGGAGTTGAGCATAGTTCGAGAGTCATGACATAGATCTATGTCCGACCGGAATACCAACTAGAACGTACTTCAAACTTAAACACCTAAAAGGAGATGGTATTGGACATAACCGAGTAATATGACCTTATAGATGGGTTCGTGTTTACAGTGGTGGAGGAGCCTACATCCAAGCATGATGCATCATCTTTAAGAAGAACCAAGCTTTCTAGTTTGGAGTAGTAATAGAAGACGATGATCTTATTCAAAACACTTGATGGTGTCCCATCTGCATGGGAGACATTCTTAGCTATGGTAAATGACCAAAAATAGCATCCCAACATCGAAAGGTTATGACATGATTGCATTTAAGAAGAGGGTGCATCAAGAGAAATACTATGTGCACCAAAGAGGAGAATCTTTCCCTATAGAAAGAATGAAGAAGGGGAGGAAACCTTCCACTCCAAAGAAGTTATTTCATGCAAAGAAGGATTTCAATAAAGAGTTTGACAAATCAAAGATTCAATGCTTCCATTGTCAAAAGAAGGTCCGCTTTACACAAGAGTGCAATGCAAGGAATAATAATGAATAAAGGATTCATGCATCCACCGCTGTAGAATGAGATGAACCTTCTCAATAGAAATCATCTGAGGAAAAGGATGATTGAAATGAGTATTTCCTTTATTAAAGGATAGCATTATCTCTTCTTCACAAGGGATCCTTATTCCCCATGTAAAGGCTCTCTACCTCCCTCATGCACTCAATTTTAGAAGTATATCAAGAACGAGACTCCAGGAATATCCTCAAGGAAGGAGAGATCAAGAGAGATCCTACAAAACAATAAAAGATAAGTACTTATATTTTTTTATCATATGTTGTTATAAAAATAAGATTTAAATAGTTTTGAATATGTTTCATTCCAGTCATAAAGAAATATGAATTCCTGTGATTTGGAATGGTGTTATAACATGTTGAGCATATACATTATTGTCTTTCTTTTATTTGAATGTTGTAGAACTCATGAAGTCCATATTATGAGATATGATATAGAACTTATATAGGACTGATATAGGACTAATATAAGGTTGCAAATTTATGAGATATATAGGGCTTCATATAAAGTTGCAATTTTCATATGAATATAAGGTTGCATGATTATTTCATGAGATATGAATATGGGGATGCATATTTATTTTATAAAATATCAATATTGGACTGATATATGGCTGCAAAATATCACATGAGATATGAATGGTGTTATGTCAAAACATTGTTTTAATATGTGTACATAATTGTGTGAACTATTGCTCGTATGTTGAAAATTTTCATGTGATTATATTTCTTGATTATGAAAAGATATTAATCATGAGAATAATTTGTCTTGTAGGGAAAAAAACATATTCCCTAACCTACAAGAAGAGAATGACATGTATTGAATGTGGATTCATTATGATGGTTGATCCTGAAAGAGAGCATATATGGAAACAAGTCAGAATAGAAGCCCTGATACTATTGTGAGAGACGTGGAGACTTCTTAAGATAATTAAATTATCTTATTTACATTCATATGTTAAGAATAACTTCATACATAGATGAGCATGAGTCTCCATGAAGGATGACCCAAATTATGATTCTCACATTCTCATGGAGAGAGGGAGAAGCTAGATTCGCTAGCTCCTGAAGAACCAATGAAACTAGTTGACGTACCTCCTGTCAAGAGGAGATATGCATGATGCTCATATTCAGAAAGAATTTGAGAAAAAAATGAAATGATTCTTAATATTAGAGGCGTGGTAGTCACCAGCTAAGATTTTCCTCAATTAAGGAAATATACAGTAAAGTTCCTGAAGAGTTTCAAGATGATGAACTGTACATCCATGGCCACACATATAAAGACAAATATGAAGTTGATCATTATTATTTTAGATTTGGAGGATCTCAAAGTTAGTTGAGATGTATTTGGTTAGCATTAGTATTAGTTATGTGTTTGTAGTCTATACATAGACATGTACAAAACAGAATGTATTCTGGTGCCTACTTGGTACAAGTGAATGTGGACTCAAATATTTCTTGAATAATGAAATAAAGTTTAAGGGATATATGGATTATGACTAATGTAGTGATCACAGCAGATCACATATGTTGCTCCAGATAGAGCATGTTGTAAAGTAGTAAACCTTTATGAGGTTCTTAGTCAGTGATATCTAAGACATGGTACATACCCATAGATGAGTATCATTGATAGCATTCTTACTAAGCCTCTATTTGGGACAAGATTGGTTGAGAAAAAGAAATATTTCTCCAGTTGAAGATGGAGTGTTTATGTGTCTTCATAGGCAACAATAGATAAATCCCCCCCAGTTAGTCATGGTACGTGACTCAGACAACCTGGTGATGTAGTATATCTTGTGGAAAGAATCTACATGAGCAGAGACATAGTCAAAGTCTTAGAGACTATTGATAATCATGAAGAGTTATAGTATGGAATATCATAGAAAAAATAAACCTCTTGGAAAGGTAGTTGGGTTACTATGGTATAATATGAAATCACTATGAAAGTGATCAGGCCTTGAAGAACATCACAGAGAATGGAAAGCTTATAGAGAACGTCTTCTGATAGTAAAAGTTTCTTGAAGTAAAAAAATGTTAAATATTGAGAGAAAAGGTGAGACTTTATTTCTACATGATATTACACCTTTTGATACGTGTTGTTGTATATAATGGATATCAAATCCATAGTTTCTAGTTTAGATAAATGCATTTTAGATCGGATCCATATGATGCTACTATGTATAAGTATCTAGTTGGTCTCTTAAAGTACTTAACACACCTACTGTATTTCATGCTAGTTACTAAGAATATGTTTGAGTATCTTTGAGTTACACTAGAATACGTTCTTTATTGTAATTGATGGTAGACCTATTGTGCTATCCAACTATTGTTTTAGCTCGAGATACGAGATGTATATTGTGTCTAGTACTACAAAAGGTAATTGTATTGTGGCTAGTACTATAGCAACAAGATGTATGTCAGAGAGGATTACATAAGCAAATATGTTTTGCAGATGGTACTATCAGCTAAGAAGCATAATAGCTAAGAAAATTACTTGTGATTATTAGAGAGCATGACCATACTATGATGGTTGGAGAGAGTGACCATACTTTGTATGTGTATCCAGTCGATAATGTCTATCCAACCCATTATGTGTATCCAATTGCGTTGTGTATACAGTTGGAGATGTGTTATGATAAAACACTTTGAGATGAAGTTTTACTTCATCAGAGACCTGGTCATGTAAAGTGAAATTTCAATACATAGCAATTGATGAGCAGATTGAAAATGTGTCTATAAATATGCTATTAGTGAAAAAGTTGATATACTTTTGAGATAAGTTTGGTATGGCAGAAAATTCATGGTAAAGCAGAGAATGTCTTCCTCACTAAGAGGGAGTGTTGTTTATATAACATCAGGATTCATTCTACAGGCTTATGTTGTATCAAGTCCCATATATATCCTCATGTGTTGAGGTGGGATGCTAGTAATGTAATCTTATGTTGTATCAAAACTATTCTTTTGTTGTATCAAGACTGTAGACTTGTTTTGTATCAAGTCGGGATTTGTGTTGTATCAAATTAATGACTCTTGTAGATAGTACCCTATGAGATGGATCTCCAATTGTGAAGGTATAATGATTTACTTGTTAAAGTAGTGATACTATGTGATATATTACTAACCATGGTCATTCGATATGGATAAAGCTATTAAGTATTCTTTAGATACTTATCCCTTCTAGAGTGTTAGGATTATTATAATCCTCCCTTACCCATTTATAATCTATTGATCATTTTTTCTAGCATAGGGAGACATATTTATTATACTGGAGTATAGGGAACACATATAGAGGTTAACTTCTAGTTACTGTATGTTCATGCATGAGTTTAAGTGCCTCTGAGACCATTCCCTACATTTTAGGAGGCACTCTGAGTGCCACTAGCAGCCTCCATCAGTTGGTTGTGGTAGTTAACCAGTTAGGATGAGTTTATCTTCAGTTACATTCAGTTAGATCACTCTCAGTTAGTATAGTGCCAGTTTTACATGGCTGCATGGGGAAGTAGCACATTTTTCCACCTACCTTTCCAATTTAACTGGTTTAACTAATTTAACTGATTGTCAGACCGATTTAGTTATCATGAGTTAGACCAGTGGATCCCATGTAGTCATTTAGACACTCCTAGTTATCTAGTCAGTCAAGTTAAGTTGGTAGGTTCAAATCTTATCCACATGATTCAAATTATCCTTATTGTAACACTGTTGTATACTGCTGGAAATAATGAAGATTATTGTTGTAATTTATTGATCAATTCTTATCATTTTTCTCTGAAATTTGTCTTGTTCAGTGTACATTGAGGCCTACTATTCCACTACATAATTATACCTTTCAATTTCTCTCATTGACTATAGATCAATGGTTCAATAATTCAAACATGGTATCAGAGCCTTTTTCAGGCTAGCAGCAAGTCTTTTCCAACCTCCATTGTACACCAGAAGCAACTAAGTTTCCACATAAATCCTGGAATGATAGCCTTTCTCCCTCTAAGTTCTATTCAAAGAATCCTATCCAAGTGTGATGGACTCTGAGAAAGTGTACATTTCGAGGTGGAAAGGTTTGAAACTGACATGATTGTGAATTTATTGTGGTTTTTGAAGTGTTACTTGCAGGCACCTATGTAGCTACTTGAAGAATTGATTGTTTCAACATCAAAGATATGGATACCTCAGCTCTTGTACCCCGTATCCTTACACCTTTCAACTATTCATATTGGAGGGAAGATATGTAGGTAGCCTTGCACAAGATTGGCCTATATAGGATGAATATGAGCAGAGAAATTGAGCCCCAACAACATATTGAAAAGAATAAGTTTTTGAATCGGCTTGATGACGCTTTGGGATTCATGTGTACTCACATCTCCCGCAATCTTCTGTTCCATCTTAAGGTACTTAGGAATCCAAAATAAGCTTGGGAAAATATTGAATTCTTGTTTGGAAAGCAAGATGAGTTTCGAGGGAACATATTGGAGAATGAGCTCATAGCCCTACAACCTAGTGTTGAGGCCTTGAAATTCACAGGCAACAACAGAAAGGGATTCTCCCCAGTCAACGTTCCCAACTAGCCCATGACTGTTTGGTATAGGGAATCCGTCCGGTTTGCGGTCCGGCTACTGTAGGTCAAAGTAACAAAAACAAAGGGTTTTACCAGTTGTGGCCCAGTCCACCGTATATATTTTTGTATTTTTTGACTTAAGTATGATATGCAAGTGCCTATTTAACATGCATATTGACGTAGAATACGAGGAGCGGTCACAATGTGATGTGCAGGTTCTTACCTCTCGTATTAAAATCTCTCGCATCTAAATCACACATAGCAAGGAATTAAACTAACTACCTAACCTATCCCTAGGGAGCCAGATTATCATTCATTAATGAGTAATGTATTTTGTACATGCATTATGAAAAATCACAGATAGCTGATACTTTTTTCAAAACACATGAACATTAAAAGATATTTGAACAACCAGATAGCCAATTGTTTATGAACAACATTCATTACTCATAGTGGAAATCTTCATAAAATAAACCAGAGAACATTCATATAAGAACATAAGTTCAAAGAGTTAGAACGATCTCACAGTTAATGGACACAAAGCTGAAAACGAAATAGTTCCTCTTCAACAAATCCATAGCACAACATTTGAATATTCCACCAAGCTTTCTCCAACAGGCAAACTATAATTATCTATTGCAAAAGGAAATAGTTCTTCTTACAATATGTCTTCACAAATCTAACTAGGAAAAAATCCCTTCTAAGTTCTACTTTCAAATATTTAAACTACAACAGTAGACCGCTTGGGCTGCCCCCCAAACGGATGACCTTTCGGTCCCTCAAGATGCTTCATCTTCCCATTTTATTTTCTGTGCGTATTCATGATCTGATTAGTAACTAACAGATCTTTTGGGTCTGTGCCTTTGTCACCATTCACTTTGTCTTTTCCTTTGTTTGTCCTTCTTGCGATCCTGCTGGCCACGGTTCGACCTCTGCCGAGAATAGCCCAGCTATGCCTTTGCGCCGTGGCAGTCTAAAAATTCCTTTGAGTCCACCTGCAATTCATCCAAATGTATCATTCATTGGGACTACATTCTAAAATGAAACGTAAATTATATCAACCCACAACAGTTGATCAACAAGATAGGTCATGTACTACATTACAGTCCTGAGGACTTCCACAAGTGTCGGCACCACTGTCTCATTCACCTATGAGTTCAAGAGAAAAAACCAATGATAAAAAACATAAAACATCGACGGCTTAGACTCTAACGTCGGCAGGGTAGACCAAGTCACAGCTGCAACGGCGGATCTCAATAGGCGATGGGTACTGCAAAAACACTAAAGTACATCAGAGTCGAAAAAGATAAGACCTGAGCTATGGGCAGGAAAAATCCCCATCGAAAATCGGAAAGACTTTGACATCGGAAGCCAAAACCTTGAACAGCTGCAACGGCGGAAGAAGAAAGGTTATAGCCATGCGACGCACATCGGAGGGCGGAGTGCTCTATACTTCGGAGGCTTAACTACTTCGAGAGCCACAACGACGGAAGGGACAAGGGCTAAAGTCATGCGAAACATGGGCGGGAAAATTTTTAAGATCAAACGTCAGAGATCTTTGGATCGAGAGCTGAAAGTCTATTTCTTTCTGCAATGGCGGATGACCAAAACATTACTCTATCTGCGGGGACAGCCGAGAGATAATAAACAACGCCCGTCGGAACTCTAAACCATCGGAGTGGAAGCGGGACGGGAGCCGCCACGACAAACCTGTGAAGGATAAATCAATCTGCAACGTGAGTAAAGTCTAAATCGAAAAAACTACTAACACATCGGTCAGTTTAGTACTTCGGCAGCCGCAATGGCGAAACCGTAAAGGGTATCACTGTCTGCAACGTCGGGGTTTTAAAACGATTAGACAACCGGAACGATAAAGCTTTTCGCAACCACAACGGCGGAAGCCCAAGGCTTACAGGACCGATGAAAATGACAAAGCGGGAATCAAAAGCTAAACAGTAATAATTAGGGGACCTTACGATTTACCGCCCGCAAGGGCGGAAAAAGAAATAACAAATCCTTCCGATGTAAACCAAAAGATCAACTGATTGAGAAAATGTGTCGAAGAAAACTTGGAAGCCAAGTCTGACTATTTTGCCACAACGGCGGGATTCAAAATGACTAGACCTCTGGAAAAGGAAAAGCATTTCGCCGCTGCAATGGCGGAAACCCGAGACTTACGGGGCTGGCTAAAATCACAAAGCAGGAGTCGAACATTCAAATAGGGATCGGAGGACTTAGCATTTTTCCATCCGCAACTGCGAAAGAAGAAGTCATAAAAAGTTCCGATGCAAAACCAGAAAGCAGCCGATGTGAAAACCGATGAAGCCAAAACCGATAATCCATCCGCAACGGCAGGGGGAAAAAGAAAATACATTTCCGATTCAAACAAGCTAAGAACGAATTTAAAAGTAGCGATGAAGTTCGAACGAACAGTGGGTTGTTTTAAGTGTTATAGGAAGAATCAAACAAGGGGTAGATCAATCCCAGCAATAGAAAATCCTTCTTAAAAATCGTTAGATCAAATCATAGAAGAAAATCAAACTAATCTAAGCAAAAGGAGGGTCCCGAAATTTTTGGAATTTTGGTAATTTGTTGCAGCTGCAACAATTGGCGACTACCTGGTGAACCCCAGATTTTTGACTTAACTTTTTCCCTGTGCAAGATTGTCTGGATAGAAGCTGAAATATTCTAGATGTTTGTATTCATAGGCTGGCCAAATTATGCATTTAAATCATTAAGAAGTAGTCCATTCTTTGGGAAATGGTAACATCAGAAATATTTGCAAGTCTGAATAACCCTTTCGGGGCATGAGAAGTGAGGTTTATTTTTCCCGTCCTTAGGTAGTTTCCAGCTTGGACACCACAGGATTGTAATCAGATAGTAAACAGTATTATCCCTTTGTTCCTCATTCCCATGCCAACTACACATTTGTACTATTTGAACTTTAGTTCTTGTGAGTCCTCCATTTTCCTTTCTTTTTGAATTTTATTCAGGCTCCTCTATCCATAGTTTCCTTTTGTGTGAGAGAAGAATTGACTTTTCATCTCACGGACGGAGATGAACTTTTGGCAATTTGAGATTCATGTTTTTGATACTTTGCTTTGATATGTGTTGTTTCTTTAAGGAGTTTTGACTCTTGATAGCTTTTAGCTTTTCTGAGATCGTGGCATGGGATCATTTATATATGATATACTGTTTACTCTGCTTCCTTTCCATGGGTCTCCTCCTGTCACCCCCTTGGATATTTTAGATGTTAAATGGATGGAGCCTCGAAATAGTATTCCAGACTTCTTTTACTTCTGAGTTATTAACAGGGGTTAAGTAAGACTTCAATGAATGCATGGCCAGTTAGGAACACTGCTACTAGAAGACGTTCTATACTTCAAAAGCACAGTATTTTGCTCAAGATTTCAGTTAATTAAGAACCCTGATGTTTCCACTGCAACCAAAAGTTTTCCTCTTTATTCAAAAACAGAGCAGTAAAGAAAACAACATCAAATCAAATAATCAAAATAAAACAACATCAAAGCATCAAAGAAAAACAACATCAATTTATTTATGTACAAAGCAACAAGAAAAGAAATAGGTGCCCGCCCTTAAGAATCTTCAATCAAACGAGTTAAGGGGTGGGATGGATTATAGACATGAGATATCTAACCATGGTCTAGCTGTGCTATTTTTGCAATTGAGCACATGTCTACTATCCTACATTCATCCTTTTTAGCCTGAGGAAGTTGAAGGAGCTTAGGCTGAGTATCAATCATCGAGCTGGCCTCTCTTAAGGTGTGATGTCTTAGCTTAGGCTCAGTTAGATAATTTCCCAGGACAGAATCATCAGATTCACTATCCTCTTCCAACCCAGTGTCATTGTGCTTCATGTAGGGCTCTCTTAAAATCTTAATTAGGTTTGGGCTACTGTTCTGAGGAAACCACAAGTGTGACCAGTCTGAAGCAAAGTACCCATCTAGTCAGGTTGACCAATCTCGATTCAAGATCAATCCATAGCCATCAGGTATGTCTGCTACTATAATATCAAGGTATTGACATATCTTTTTATTCGCAGACAATCGAATCAAACTATTTTTCATCTCCCCCACTACCTTAACACTAGTCTTGTCTAGTTGAGTGACGTCCCAATCAGTGGGTTTTGGTTGCCCATTAATTCTTTTGCAGATTGCAAGAGGCATAACATTCACCGATGATCCAGAGTCCACCAGACAATTATGCACCTTATGGTTCAAAATTTCCAGAGTTAAAAGGAAAGGTGGGGTTCTAGTTTTCCTTTCCCTAGTTGATTTGTCCTTTTCCTCCACAGGTTGGTTTTCGGTGGGTATTTCCTCTTTAACTTCCTTAGCTTTTCCAGCATTCTCTTCCTCAACATCTTCCACAGGTTTGACAAGCTCAATGATGGGTTCTGTTTCCTGGTTGAAAGTAGTGACTTTAGGTGGTTTATTTTCATTACTGACATCTTCCTGTCTCTTGACATTCTTTTGCAACCTTTTGATATTTGAAATTGTTAAATCCATGTCCTTTGTTGCTGTAGGTGTGCATTCAGTTTTGAGAGCGCTCTCTTCAGTGTCAAACAGTGAGACACCATCCCATGAAAACATAGTGTCATTATCTTGTTTCTCCATAGTCTGGTTTTTCTTTTCCTCTTTGCCACTGTCCTTGGTCAATTTAGAATCTATCAGCTGATTCATAACCAATGTCATCGAATTCAACCATTGAGGGCACTTCTTTTCCCAAATGAGGTTGTTGGTGAAAAGTGCAGAAATTGTCTCCTCCCACTTCTGTTATATTTATTGAGACTAAATTTGGGGGAGGGATTTTCCATTGGTAATTTCTCCACATTCCCTTTCTTTTTCCAAATCTATTATTCGGTTGGATAGTTTCTGCATCATTTTCAGCATTCCCTCAAAATCATGTGATTTCTCCTCTTTGGGTTTAGACAGCAATAAAGCTCTTCTCTCTATGGTCTTTTCTCTCAGTTGCTCGGGTGATCCGGATTTATGTGCGAACGAAATGAAATAGCATATACAGACTCATAATAATAGACATTTTGCAAAGATAACAGAGATATAGTAAAAACATATTCTATTAAATGGCAGAAATAGAACAGACTGTAATACAATTGCTAGAATGGTGGTAGCTATCTCTGAGAAGAGATGTGGCTGCTACGCTCATTCGTGCCAAGCTCAATACAAAATGAGGCCAAAGGGGCCTATTTATAATAAAAAATGAGGTGAGAACCCCAAAAGTCCCAAAACGTTACCCTAGAAGATGAACCGTCATAAAGTTTGCGGCCCCAAGGTGGTAAGTTGAACAGTCAACTTCCCGGGGTCATAACTTTTGCATACGATCTCCGATTTGGGCGTTCGATAGCTCGTTGGAAAGGTCTATCTAAGATTTAAAACTTTTGGTTGGCCAAATACATGTTGATGACAATTGTTTGGCCCCGAATATCCAAAAAACGTCGTTTAAGGCCTCAAAATGGCCCCGAAAGTTTAGGACTCGAAAAACTGCCGAAAAATAACTAGGAAACTGCCACAATGGACAATTGTTTTGAGCCAGTCGAATAGGTGGGTGGCCACCGATCTCCATCTGGATCAATCCTCCCTCCTTAGGAAGCAATGGTCTCCATTGCGTCGAATCCCATATCATATCTCGAACTGTGTGTTGAGTTGATCTCCTGGTGCGACATTTGTTGAAGTGAAGAGGCTGCTTTTCTTTGGCATCCCGAGAGGGCTGTAATTGTTGTCTGGATGATTTGTTTCTGGATGAAGACCTTGAATGCGTGGCCTTGCATCGTAGAGGTACTCGGATAGATGAGGGAACAATGGCTCTGTCTTCTTCTTGTGTCTGATGAGCAGAGACACCCTGTGCAGAGGGTGTGGACGTCTCTGTGATCTTATGTTCTTCTTTGTGAAGAGGAATAATTTTCTGGTGTGGGAGCTTATCTTCCTACCTTGTGAGACTGTAGTAGGTGCAACTGTCTCTGGGATCCGATAGAGTTGTCCTCTCAAAGTGATAATGACACTGCGAGGTCGTGACTCATATACAGCATGACGCTTCCACATATATGGTTGTCCTAAAAGAACATCACAGACTTCAAGTGGGGCCACATCACACAATACCTCGTCTTGGAAAGGCTTGATGCCATATGGTAGGAGGCATTGCTGAGTAATGTGGATACTGCGTCCTTGGCTTAGCCAACCGATTTTGTAAGGTTGTGGGTGTGGTGTTGTAGGAAGCTCCAATCTCTTGACGACTTCTGCTGAGATCAGGTTCTTTTGGCTACCATTGTCAACAACAAAATGTAGAGGCATCCCCTTCACCCACATCTGCAAGTGGAATAGGCGCTCCTCTACCTTTGCCTCTTCAGGATCCTCGAGTTGAATCTGTGCGGTAGCAACAGTGGCAGTGGGGTCTGCATCAATGATCTGCCTCCCATTGTCTGCGGCTGTGGCATTGGGTTCGGAATCAGAATCAGGATCTGATTCTAAAGATTTGATCTCGGCCACTAATGACTGCTTTGAGCGACATTCATCAGTGTTGTGCCAAGGGCTTTTATGAAATTCGCACCACTTACCAATGTCCTTCTTTGTCTTTCGATCTCCCTTCTTTGCTTGTGGCGTGGACTGGTTGTCGTTTTCTTTTGCGGTGTTCTGCGGGCCAGGGTTTCCCTTGCCTTGCTTCTGTAGTAGATTCGCAGGTCCAAAGTCTCGCTTGTTCTTTTGTCGAAATTTCTCCTCGATTTTGATAGCATACCGATAGGCGGATCCAAGTGAATAGATGTCAAGGAAGTCCATCTCAGTTCGGATGTACCGATGTAGACCACTGCGATATTTCAGGATTAGGTGCCACTCGGAGTCTTTGATACTCAGCTTTGTCTGCAGAGTATGAAATTTGTTGGTGTACTCCGACACCGTCTAGTCCCTTTCTTGACACATAATGGTCCATTTTGTGTACTGGTCATCATAGTTTCCCACAGGGTAATACTGTTCCTTGACGACATCTATGAAAGAGGCCCAAGTGGGAATTGTTTCAAACATTTTAGACTCGTCTGATAAGTTTTTCTCACAATAAGTACCCCACCAATTTTGGACATGGGGGGCTGCCTTAAGGAGCGCAAAGGTGATCTTTTCTTTGTCGGAAAAATTGTGAACAGAGAAATACCCTTATAGAACATTCACCCAATTATCTAGGGCATTTGCATCAATATTACCTTCAAATAGAGGAATATCAAAGTTAACTTGTACCTTAAAGGGAGTTGCATCCCCGAACCGGCTGTTTGTTGAAGATGCACTGGTCGCGGCTGGCATTTGCCGAAGGATTTGGGTGAAACTATCCATCATCTCGTTCCTCTGTCGCTCGAGGGCTTCCTCGAGCAGCGACTTGATAGGATCTCCTGCTCCGTCGTCTCTCTTTTCTTCCGCCATGGGAGGTTGTTTGGGACGGCGAGAATGATCGAGTGAAAATAGTTCAAGACCAAACTCTCTATACTCGGACCTCGTCGGGGACATGCGCTGAGAAACAATCAAAGAGCAGATTTCTCTGATACTACTGATTCGGATTTGTGTGCGAACGAAATGAAATAGCATATACAGACTCATAATAATAGACATTTTGCAAAGATAACAGTGATACAGTAAAAACATATTCTATTAAATGGCGGAAATAGAATAGACTGTAATACAATTGCTAGAATGGTGGTAGCTATCTCTGAGAAGAGATGTGGCTGCTACGCTCATTCATGCCAAGCTCAATACAAAATGAGGCCAAAGGGGCCTATTTATAATAAAAAATGAAGTGAGAACCCCAAAAGTCCCAAAACGTAACCCTAGAAGATGAACCGTCATAAAGTTTGCGGCCCCAAGGTGGTAAGTTGAACAGTCAACTTCCCGGGGTCATAACTTTTGCATACGATATCCGATTTGGGCGTTCAATAGCTCGTTGGAAAGGTCTATCTAATATTTACAACTTTTGGTCAGCCAAATGCATGTTTACGGCAACCATTTGGCCCCGAATCTCCAAAAAACGTTGTTTAAGGCCTCAAGACGGCCCCGAAAGTTTAGGACTCGAAAAACTGCCGAAAAATAACTAGGAAACTGCCACAATGGACAATTGTTTTGAGCCAGTGGAATAGGTGGGTGGCCACCGATCTCCATCTGGATCATCGAGATAGTCTTCTATACTTTCCCTTTCAGCTTCTACCCTTTCTTGTTCTTCATAAGTCTCTACCAACGTAGGTTTGGATTTTATCTTGGAAAACATGGCCAGCTCAGGTCCTAAGGCTGAGGTATAATATTCAATTAGGACCCTGTCTGAGGGTTTGTTAGCTCCAGAAAAGTTCTTTAGATAAGCATCAAACCTCTAGTTGAAACTATGCACTTTTTCTTTTCTTTCTTTCTTCAAAGAGCATAATCCTTTCATTAGTGCTGCATGAGTTCTCTGGGCTGCATATTTATTTCTGAATATTCTTTCAAAAGAATTCTAGTCAGGGATCGAGTTTGCGGGCAGGGCAAAGTACCATGAAGCAGCTTCCCCTTTCAAGGTATGAGGGAATAATATACAGACAACATCTTCATACTCCCCTGCCCTTAACCCTTCTACCGCCAAATAGAAACTTTGTAAGTGGTCATCTACAGCAATCCTTTCCTCAGGGTCAAACTTAGGCAGCAGCTTATCAAAAGCTTGAGGTAGGTTATGCAATGGAGGAGTGAGGTTCAAAGGGGATCTACCTCTCCAAGCAGGTAATGGGTTGGGATGATTCACAATTACACCAGCCATGAGCACACGTAAAGGAACAAAGTCTGAGTAAAGAGCAACATAGGGTGAGAACATGCTTTCTTACTTCAAAGGTATAACCGAAAACCTGTAAGTACTTGGGTCAGGTTACAAGCTTCAAAACATCTGTTGGTGGGGTAATCTTGGGAAAAATAAGTTTCCATGGCCAGCCATGCACTGGCGGCCCTCCTTCTAGCACCAGAACTGTTGAGGCCTCAAAATTCACAGGCAACAACAGAAAGGGATTCTCCCCAGTCAACATTCCCAACTAGCCTGTGACTGTTTGGTATAGGGAATCCATCCGGTTTGCGGTCCGGCTACCGTAGGTCAAAGTAACAAAAACAAAGGGTTTTATCAATTGCGGCCCGGTCTATCGTATATATTTTTGTATTTTTTGACTTAAGTATGATATGCAAGTGCCTATTTAACATGCAGATTGATGTAGAATACAAGGAGCGGTCACAATGTGATGCGCAGGTTCTTACCTCTCCTATTAAAATCTCTCGCATCTAAATCACACATAGCAAGGAATTAAACTAACTACCTAACCTATCCCTAGGGAGCCAGATTATCATTCATTAATGAGTAATGTATTTTGTACATGCATTATGAAAAATCACAGATAGCTGATACTTTTTTCAAAACACATGAACATTAAAAGATATTTGAACAACCAGATAGCCAATTGTTTATGAACAACATTCATTACTCATAGTGGAAATCTTCATAAAATAAACCAGCAAACATTCATATAAGAACATAGGTTCAAAGAGTTAGAACGATCTCACAGTTAATGGACACAAAGCTGAAAACAAAATAGTTCCTCTTCAACAAATCCATAGCACAAAATTTGAATATTCCACCAAGCTTTCTCCAATAGGCAAACTGTAATTATCTATTGCAAAAGTAAATAGTTCTTCTTACAATATGTCTTCACAAATCTAACTGGGAAGAAGTCCCTTCTAAGTTCTACTTTCAAATATTTAAACTACAATAGCAGACCGTTTGGGCTGCCCCCCAAACGGATGACCTTTCGGTCCCTCAAGACGCTTCATCTTCCCATTTTATTTTCTGTGCGTATTCATGATCTAATTATTAACTAATAGATCTTTCGGGTCTATGCCTTTGTCACCATTCACTTTGTCTTTTCCTTTGTTTGTCCTTCTTGCGATCCTGCTGGCCATGGTTCGACCTCTACTGAGAACAGCCCAGCTATGCCTTCGCGCTGCGGTAGTTTGAAAATTCCTTTGAGTCCACCTGCGATTCATCCAAATGTATCATTCATTGGGATTACATTCTAAAATGAAATGTAAATTATATCAACCCACAACAGCTGATCAACAAGATAGGTCATGTACTGCATTACAGTCCTGAGGACTTCCACAAGTGTCGGCACCACTATCTCGTTCACCTACAGGTTCAAGAGAAAAAACCAATGATAAAAAACATAAAACATCGGTGGCTTAGATGCTAATGTCGGTAGGGTAGACCAAGTCACAGCCGCAACGGCGGATCTCAATAGGCGACGGGTACTGCGAAAACACTAAAGTACATCGGAGTTGGAAAAGATAAGACCTGAGCTGTGGGCGGGAAAAATCCTCATCGAAAATCGGAAAGACTTTGACATCGGAAGCCAAAAGCCTTGAATAGCCGCAACGACAGAAGAAGAAAGGTTATAGCCACACGACGCACATCAGAGGGTGGAGTGTTCTATACTTCAGAGGCTTAACTACTTCAAGAGCCACAACGGTGGAAGGGACAAGGGCTAAAGTCATGCGAAACGCGGGTGGGAAAAGTTTTAAGATCGGACGTCAGAGATCTTTGGATTGGGAGCTGAAAGTCTATTTATTTCCGCAATGGCGGATGACCAAAACATTACTCTATCTGCAGGGACAACCAAGAGATAATAAACAACGCGCGTCGGAAATCTAAACCATCAGAATGAAAGTGGGACGAGAGCCGCCACGGTAGACCCGTGAAGGATAAATCAATCCACAATGTGAGTAAAGTCTAAATCGGAAAAACTACTAACACATCGGCTAGGTTAGTACTTCGGCAGCTGCAATGGTGGAACCATAAAGGGTATCACCGTCCACAACGTCGGGGTTTTAAAACGATTAGACAACCGAAACGATAAAGCTTTCTGCAGCCGCAATAGCAGAAGCCCAAGGCTTACGGGACCGATGAAAATGACAACGTAGGAATCAAAAGCCAAACAGTAATAATCAGGGGACCTTACAATTTGCCTCCCGCAATAGCGAAAAAAGAAATAACAAATCCTTCCGATGTAAACCAAAAGATCGGCCGATTGAGAAAATGTGTCGGAGAAAACTTAGAAGCCAAGTCTGACTATTTTTCCACAACGGAGGGATTCAAAATGACTAGATGTTGGAAAAAGGAAAAGCATTTTGCTGCCGCAATGGCGGAAAGCCGAGACTTACGGGGCCGGCTAAAATCACAAAGCGGGAGTCAAACATTCAAACAGGGATCGGAGGACTTAGCAGTTTTCCATCCGCAACAACGGAAGAAGAAGTCATAAAAAGTTCCAATGCAAAACCAGAAAGTAGCCGATGTGAAAACCAACGAAGCCAAAACCGATAATCCATCCGCAACGGCGGGGGGGAAAAGCAAATACATTTCCGATTCAAACAAGATGAGAACGAATTTAAAAGTAGTGATGAAGTTCGAACGAACAGTGGGTTGTTTTAAGCATTATAGGAAGAATCAAACAAGGGGTAGATCAATCCCAGCAATAGAAAATCCTTCTTAAAAATCGTTAGATCAAATCATAGAAGAAAATCAAACTAATCTAAGCAAAAGGAGGGTCCCGAAATTTTGGGAATTTTGGGAATTTGTTGCAGCTGCAACACCTAGCCTGTTCGAATCCATTCAATAGTTCTTCACAAAGTATAAGTCTCTAGTACTGTAGTGCAAACAATGTGGATTGGAGAGAAATGATAAGAAACTTGTGTTGTTTTTGCTTAGCAAACTTGGTTTTCAGTACGCTGTCTTTGTCTCTACATTTCATTCCAGAAGAGCTTCCATTCCCAATTGGAAGACTCTTTATCTTATATTAAGGACCCAACAAAATCATAATGGGAGTGATTCAATCCTCCAAGAATCAAGCTCTCTTGATGCCAGACTCAATCAATGCGCAAGGCAGAGGGAAACACAAGAGGAAGGATCGTAAATCCAGATTCAAAGCCAAAAGAGAATCAAATATCTTCTGAAGGAGCCTAGGGCTCCAAGAAAAAGAAGAAATTCAAAAATACTAGATGTCCATACTGTATGAGGGGATTTCATCCAGAAAGGCAATGCATGAAGTAACAAATCGACCACCTGCCATCTCTCCTTGAAAAGAACAATATTGTTCTTCCATAAAGAGAAAAGAATTCTTATGCTGGACCACCGATAGAAGATCATGAGATATGCCATGCCTTGAAGTCATGACTTACTCAGTTGAAAGCTTAATTGATAGACTCTAGAGCATCCAACCACATGGTTTCCTCTAGGGAATCCTTCTCCACTCGCACTTTATCAAGAGGACCTAGCATTTACATGGGAGATGACTCCCAAATCCCAACAACAGGAAGAGGTTTAGTTAAAATCCAACATGGTGAGTTCAAGATTGTTCTCTATGTGTCATCTCTTGCAACAAATTTGTTGTTTGTTTATTAGATGACCCATACAGGCTCTCCCAAGAGAGTTACATTTGACTCTGACTCAGTTTAAATCATAGAAAAAGCTACTGGAAATATCATAGAGAAATGGTTTGCTAACCATACCTCAAAGGCTTACGAGTTCTATCAATTTTTCCCTATTTCACATCCAACAACTATATTAAGTCATGCTAACAACACCAGCAAGATATGGAATGAGATATCTCAACATCTCAATTTCAAATATCTCCAGCAACTCCACAATGACAAAATGGTTGAAGGATTTCCTCTCATCCAAACATCAGATGGAGTATGTCATGGTTGCTTGGTAGGTAAGCATCCAGAGAAGAGGTATGTAGTTGGGAAGGCAACTAGGGTTTCCTCTACACTTGATTCAATACACAGTGATGTGTCAGGACCAATGCCTACAAAATCAATTAACGGTTCCAGTTATTTCCTTACTTTTATTAATGATTGTTCTAGGTTCTGTTGGGTATATTTCATGAAACGTAAATCAGAAGTATTTGGAATTTTTAAAGTTTTTAAAGCTTTGATTGAGAATGGTTTCAGGAAAAAGATCAAGTCCATAAGATCAGAAAATGGAGGTGAATACATTAAAACAGATTTTCACAATTATTGTGAATCATAGGGGATTCGAATGGAACACTCAGCTCCATACACACCACAACAGAATGGTGTGGCTGAGAGGAGAAATATATCATTGAAGGAGATGGAAACCTGTCTTCTCCAAGATAAGAATCTTCCTCCTTCTCTTTGGGATGAACCTGTAAATTGTGCTTCATACATATAGAATAAAGTGCCTTATAAATCAGTGGTTGGGGGCACTCCATTCGAAGAATTGCATGGTTATAATCCTAATGTCTCTCACTTAAGAGTTTTTGGTTCCAAATCTTGGGCTAGAATACCCATGGACAAGAGAAAGGCCTTCCAAGCCCAAATTAGTGAATGCATACTCGTGGGATATGATGAGGATGCAAAAACATATAAGTTTATGGAACTTGGAAATAGGAAATGCTTCATTTAGTGTAGTGTTTAGTTTGAAGAATATCAGTTTTTTGATCTACCACCATCTGAAGCACAACAAGGTATAAACACTCTTTCATTTCCTTTTGATGATGATATTCTGTCACATGTTTCAGATTCAGATGAAGAGGAATAAGATCAACATGATCTTGATATTGAGGTTGTACCTCATGAAGATCTAGATCTAGATCCATCTCGCATTCCAAATTAGTGGCCTCATCCTAAATGGGCCCAAAATATCTTTGAAGCAGTTGGGGATGGAGCTAGGAATCTAGAAATTAGAAGGATAACAAGGTCCCAGTATCAAAATGAGCATGTTTCACTCTCTACAAAGTGGTGCAACAAGTTTCCAAGAAAATACAACTTGATGATAGTGAATGATCAACCATTTGGCCCACAGAGGAACAAAATTTACCATTCCATTCCTCCTCCAGAAAGAAGAAACACATACAACATCCATTAGATTAGAAGAACATTGAGAGGTTCACATGCACAACTTCAAGATGCTACTACATAGAAGAACCATGCTCCTGCATAATGCTGCAAATTGCAAAAGAGTCTTTACAAGTTATTTCCCAAAAAGGAATATTTTTCTCCTAAGAATATCTTGTATTTTCCTATTCCTGCTTATTTTGAGGGGGGGTATCTCCCATGACGTTTTCCCCATTTTCCTTAGTTTATTAAGGAATTTTATTTTTCATTAGATTGTATGGGTGAATTTTGTCCTAGTTGCTAGGGCCCAAAGTTGTCCAAGTCAGGATTAAGGGGGGGTGTTAGTATTATTATAATTCTCCCTTGTCCATTTATAGTCTATTGACCATTTTTCTAGCATAGGGATACATATTTACTATACTAGAGTATGGGTAGCACATATAGAGGTTAACTTCCACTTACTGCATGTTCATGTATGAGTTTAAGTGCCTTTGAGACCATTCCCTACATTTTAGGAGCCACTCTGAGTTCCACCAGTAGCCTCCATCAGTTGGTTGTGGTAGGTAACCAGATATGTTGAGTTTATCTTCAGTTGCATTCAGTTAGATCACTCACAATTAGTCTAGAACCGGTTTTGAATGGATGCATGGGGAAGTGGTACATTTTTCCACCTACCTTGTCATTTTAACTGGTTTAACTAGTTTAACTGTTTGTCGGAGTCATTTAGTTATCATGAGTTATACTAGTGACTCCCATCTAATATAAATATATAAATAGTAAATACAAACATTGATTTCTTGGATTTCTTTTGTATTGAATCTTCACAAACAATGCTTTAGTAAAGCCAAAGAGGCTTCATTTATTTTTACATCATCTAAAGTCAAAGGGCCTTCATTTAATGACAACATGATTTCCATTACATTCGGGTTTGAAGGGAATCTATAAAATTGTTTACAATAGGTGCTAAAATAACTTCTTTACAATGTTTAGATAAATAATATTGGTTTTTTTTAATTATTATTATTTTATGTGAATATATTTAATCTTATGAAATATGTAAAGTATAACATTAGTTTTAGTTTTTATTTTTTTATTTTTTTATTTATTTTAATTTCTATTAGAATTTTTTCAAAATTTAATTTAGTGTTATACCATAAAAAATAAGACTGAATAAATATAGGAAAAAAATCATGCATGAAAACATCCATAAGTTAAAGAGGAAAGTTTTAGGTTTTTTGCATTTTACTTAACTTTGTTCCATATTCCTATTGGAAAAAAATCTCAAACTTCCTATTAAAAACAAATCCCATGCTTCTTACTTTTTTCCTAATTTTGTTCCATATTCTTATTGGAAAAAAATCTCAAACTTCCTATTGAAAATAAATCTCATCCTTCCTATTTAAACAAATCCCATACTTTCTATTAGAAACAAATCTTATCAATTCTTTATGGCATGATTCTTCAAAAGCTTGTTCTATATGATTACCACATAATTATAAAATTATGTTTGTTTATTACAAATATTATTTGAATAGTGCCTTCAATATCTCCACCCACCACAATGTAGTTGTGACCCTCTCTACAACTCAATCCCTGGAGAGCAACTACACCACCCCTTATTACCAGGGATGCATAAAGTGCCTCAAGACTCTCTAGAAAAACTACAGCACCCCTTCTTACTAGGGATGCACAAAGTTTCTTAAGGATCTCTAGAAGATAATTGTATACTGATGCAAAAAACTATTCTTAGAGGTTCAAATATCAATCAATAGAGGTTCATTCTTGGTATTTTTTATTTATAGAGATATGTTTGATTGTACTGTTTCAAGAATAGATAAGTTAATTTATTATATCGATCTTCATCTTCGATATTTGTTTCATTGTATTTTTACATTACATAGACAGTTCACATTGTTTTGTTGGTCAAGCATAGTTGAGGCAAGGATGGGCATTGCTCAAACATGACCATAAGGATGTACAACGAAGACGGTGACTTAATGGGGTTTGACATGGTTACTAGCAAATACTAATACCATATATATTCCAACCGTTTTTGCAGTGCTAAGGGATCTCATGTACAATTCTCATCATCCTTGTCAATCATACTGCGACCAAGACTAAGAGAACATGCCCCTCACTGTTGATTCATTTCATTAGTTCGATCACACTTCACAACATATTTCTTGGGCATTAACTTCGATATGCTTTCCTGATATTCATTTAGTTTAGTTAACTACTAACTCTCTTCTCTTCTAGTTTTGTTGGAATCATGAACAATTGTGAATATGTGATGTGGAAGAACTAAAATAGAAAATAGTTTATCCTATTAAATTAAAAGACGTACAGAGATTCACACCTTGGTTATTCAAATCCTACCAAGTCAATTCATCGAAAAGTATTGTTTCCCTCTCACGAAATAACTGATGTATCATAAGGTCATTCACATTCAACCATCTATCCTCGAATATGGCTAGAGAAATATGGTTGAAATCACTTTTTGTATTTTTTAAAACTTTGATTTTCTTTATTGCGATGAATTTAGAGTGACCATTATAATATAAAATTGCATTCTAAAACGGATCAAATCGAAATTTCAATTTGGACTGTTTTTTACAAACTATTTTTTATTGGTTTCCTGCGAGAATGAAAGATGGGCAGAATGGATAAAAGAACATGAATGGATTGACTTGTCTTTCCTATGTCAACCGAGGAAAAGTCATTTTTATAATGAATATAATTGGAGATATTTTTCAAAGAGTTAGAAAATATTGGACTTCAAATCTGTTTCAAATCCCATGGTTGTCACATAAACATGTATGATGGTTGTTTTAGATGCCTTTTATTTTTATGCTTCCATTTTTCTTTTAAAATTTGGTTCTATTATTTTTTCAAAGGTAGAGACTTTGTTGCTGGCAACTCTTGCTAAATATGCAACAAAAACATAATAAAAGCTCTTACCACAATACAAAATATGACAATATGCAATTCGATGTTCTATTGGAGATTTATCACATTTGGAAATATAGTTGATAAAATCAAATGAGTGGATACAATATAGTAGATGTGGTGTAATGAAAAAATCCAACATTATTTCTATAAAAATCATTTTTTATAAAATATTATCGTAGAACGTGGAGGGTTTAAATGTTCAATGTAAGATAATATATTTAGAAAAAATAGTTGACAATTTATATAATTGTTTTTGCAGAATGCACATTCTACAACCTAGTAAGGGGATGTATAGTTCCTTCCATGCCCTAGAGTTGACATGTTTCCTTTTTAAAAAATAATAAAATATTATTAAAAATAACATATCAACTCAAATTAAATTTAAAATATTTAAAAATATTTAGAGTAACATAAATATATAAGACTACACAAATTAAATTAAATTAAATATTTTTTCAATATTTACTGTAAAAATAAGTTTACATTTCAAAAGATTTCAATTTTTTCCAACATTTATTCAATCTCCCCTTTTAAAATAGATATTAACGATTTTATAGATTAGAAATAAAACCAAACCTCATAAAAAAAAACCATACTTATAATGAGATATCAATCTCCTTCATGAGTATGATACTAATTTAACTATTCTAAAAGACAAAATTAACGATTTTATATATTACAAATAAAACAAACCTCATAAAAAAACCATACTTATAATGAGATATCAATCTCCCTTACGAGTATGATAGTACCATTAAAGAATGAATAATTCATGTAAAAAAACAAAGTATGCCTAGGAAAAGGAAGCTCTATTAACGTATATAGCATTTTTTTTACGATGGGACTCGCAAAGATAAATCCCAAAATATGCATATGAAAATTGGAATCTCGGAAGCTCAATGAACATATATCAATTTCAAAAATATATATATATATATATATATATATATATATATATATATTACAACCATGAAAACTTTTCCAGGTGGTTTAGTAGATTGTGTCACGTGGATACCAAATTTATAAGTTTGAGGTGTCATCTATCAGGGCAAGCCACGTGGATACAAAACTTATGAGGTGCCATCTATCAGGGCAACCATCAAACTTCCGTTCTGTTTCATCCATTAGGCTCCTCACCATAAGATTTGTACCAAAAAGTTCATAAAGACCAAACCCCACAAAGACCAATTGATTTACACCTCATGATTTTCAACTATATATATGAAAGATAAGATGAGTCGAGTTGAAACACGAGTCCAGTCTTGTAAAGGAAATTTGGATTGTTTGGAATCTTTATTAACACAGAATTTTTATAACGGAACTTAGAAAAAAAAATTGAGAACGAAAAGCTAATTAACATTTAACAAAAGAATTAGAAAATATTTTAATAGAAAAATAATTAATTCATTGAACACCTTCTTCAAAATAAATGGTCATTTCTTAATTAATGATCTTTTCGTGTAATCTGTGTAGAGATCATTTCTTAATTAGTGATTTTTTCTTGAAATTTTTTTAAGAGTTTTTCTCATCAAAACTTCATTTTATTCTGAATTGCTCCATCTAATCTCACAACTTCGACACTTTTTGCTATTGAAAAAATGTGGATATTCGTTACATGAGCCTTCAAAACCATATCAATTGCTATATGTTTAGTTTCAATTTGAAAGTTTAATTCTACAAGATGTTGTTAATTCTTGTTGCTAGCAATTTTTTCTCCAACAATTAAAATTGGAACTCATTAACATGGAAAACAGATACACACATCCCTCCACATTGATTCATGTGGAAGAATTCTCAATTTGTTTTTCATAAGTATCACCGATCGTAATAAATTGTTGGACTTAAAGAGAAAGTTGGAATTCAGAGAATTAATGTATAGCATGGTAGTTATGGGTGGTGATATGACATACTTCAATTTATGGAGGTCTGATAAGAGAAAATCTGATACACGCAAAACATTATATCTTAAGCTAGAAACCAAGTTAATGGATTAACTGAAAGCAGTTGGAATTTTATTGGGGTAGCCCACGCCATGAAGAAATAATCATTTAAGGGAGACTTAAATGCTATATAAATGGAATTGAAAAGAGTTGAAGGTAGTTCAACAATAACATTAAAGCGTTATAATTATCAACCTCAGACTTAGCCAAACGAAATTTGGGTAGCTCAACCTTGGAGAAGATATTATTTGAGCAATATGCTATGTTTAATTTTAGATTTGAAAGGTTTAGAATACATTATCCACACAAGATAAATACTAGCCATTGTTTTGTACTCGGGTATACCTAGCCATACATGCATTAAAATTGGCCTCAAGAAAACATCCAGAAGAGAGCATAGTCATATACTGAGATGCTGGAAAAGATGGAGAGGATAAGGAAGGATAAGCCAACTCAAGGAAAAAATAGAAACCCAATAGGAACAGAGGAAAGAAGAAAAAATTCATAGAATGTAAGAAGAAACGCTATGGACCTTCAGTAATGCAACACTTGCATCGCCCACAAACATCCTCAATTTCGTGCAAGGCTAGATGAAATCCAATCCATGTATATGTGCTCAATTTCCCAGAAATCATATCTAGGGATTTGGACGCAATATTCACACGAAAATATTACATGTGTGATATGCAATAAATATATAAAGATAAACGCCTTTCCCTTCCAAGCAGTCCTAGAATTTGACGGGCCACAGAACAATTTTTTCATTTTTGCACGTATTTGACACTAAAGTTTAAGATAAACACATCAACATTGACAATTAATAAAATATTTAAAATGTCTATTTTACGTTTATGAATTTAGGCGGCCCGTCAAAAATATTAATACCTATGATTCCTACTCTACCTTAGCTAGTTACCCTTGGCCATTGTGTTGGGCCTGCTCCTGCACTGCTCTGCATTGCTCGTAATTACCCTTCCCCATTTTGTTGAGTCTTGAACCTCTCATGTGTTGGTCGTTCAAAAAAATATTGCTATAATGTGTTGTGTTTTGTATACTTGAGTTTTGTGTTGTGTTTTGTATACTTATCTCAGGTTGCTTTGCATTGCTCATCATTTCTAGTTGCCAATGATAGGCTACAAAAAAAAAATGATGTTCAATGATATTGCCTAAAACACAAAATGATAGACACTAAAAAATTGAAACCGTCATTAAATATTCATTGACAAGCACAGGAAAATTGAAATTCTAGGCCTGCTTCCGAGGTTAAGCGAGCATTACGTTCCAAAATACAAGGTTTATAAAAATAAAACACAGATTTTTGGAGCAATTATTGGTGTAAATTGGAGAGTTTAAAGGTGGCCTATAAAAAATGTGATGAACTGCAATCGTTCATTCGAAGGGTGTGCTAGAAGGCTCGGCCAAAGTCGAAAGTAGCTTTAAGTGATATACAAGTAAGGTAAAACAAAAACTCGTTATGAATTCGAATTCAAAAATAAAGCGCTTTGGTTATGAAACTCTAGTCATGCTCTCAAACAACTATCAGTATATTGATCCCATGTGGATCATCCCTATAGTAGCTCGTCATTTTCATTTGAACGCAATATGGCAACAACAAGGAAGAATGAAACACGGTGTGCATAGTACAGTGGCTGTCACCCAGGAAGAACTCGATGCTTTGCAACAAAAAAAACACCCCACTTAGAGGAATGTGAAGATAAACATTGTAACAATTAATAAGACATAGACTTGTTGGAAAGACCAAATGTTAGCCAGCCACCCAGTCCTAGGAACCAAAAAACAAGGATAACACTAGGTCCTACAAACCAATAACACAATTACACACCTATTTTCCACTACTGCATTTTATAGATACATATTTTTGCCTCAAATTATGCTATAGAGAAAAACACTTGTAGCCTATAGGTAGGCTATAGACCGAGATTAATAAGGTTTTCATGAAAACTATATTGTCCCATGTTGGGGACATCATAATGCTCATTCCTAATATCATTGAACTTTTTATTTTTACAATGTCAAAGACCATGCATTTTGAATGAAAACCTTCACTCATTAATGGGTTAGTAGTAAAATTTCAAATGGTTAAAGGTTATTTAAATGATTAAGATAATTTGGTGTTTAAAATATAGAAATTTATGTGAATAAATGAGTTAATTCAAGTTAATTAGTTTTTTAATAAATCAAGGAACACTTTAAATACATAGAATAAAAAAATCCATGAGGTGGCAATGTCTTTGTGTCATTGCTAACAAGTTGCTTTGAAATATGAATAATATCACAGAATATATAGAAATGTTGTAGTTAATTTAAGGTAAGAACAACAAAACAAAAACATGAAGAGAAATAAACTATTTGTACTTCACATAATTAAAAGAAGGAATACAATATAACTGTAAAAATTTATAATATAATAGGGAAACCCCAATTTACAAAAAAAAATTATTTGGAATTCAATTAGTTTTTAGCTTGTATTATATATTTGATTATTTGTTACAAGTTAAAAGGTTAGATTATTTGTTATTAAAGAAATTATAATATGAGACAATGAAAATAATTAAAATGGACATAATCTTTAGTGTCAAATCTATATATGAATATAATGATTTTGCAAAAAAATATAATGATCAAATTACAAAATTGAATAATTTTTTCAATATTTTTTAATGTAAATATTCTACAATAAAAATGAACAAAATTTGAGAGGATTCTTCTTTTTAATCATAAAATTAATTGATAAACAGTGACATAAACAAATGTTAAGTGTTGTGAGTAGTAGGTCAGTTATATGTTACAAGGCCTTCAAATAACAAATGAGTGCCATCAGTATGATATAATGTATTAGTCTACTACGATCAACAAAGCTTGTTGCACATGCCAAGTGACCTCCAAACATTATTGACAAAGCTTAAAAGCCTCTCTTTTTAGGGAAAAATCACAAAACTGAATGGCTAGAGATATCTAAAAATGCATCCAAATTCCCTCATGCACCTTAGAAATGACATAAGACTTTATCAGAATGGTCAAAATACTGAAACACTCCATGTATTCCCTTGGGATGAGAAACACACCAATTGACTACAACAAAATCCTACAATTTTAAGAGAGGAAACCAAATACATGCACAAACCATAAATAAAGACAATCGAAATGGAAACACTAAGGGAAAAAAATCAATGAAACTATTGTTTTGATGCAAAATCCCTCCTCTTGGACTCCAGATCCATGATGTCATTCCTTAAAGAAGAAGCCTACATTGTTAAAAAGGAGGGTGTTGAGGGACAAACATACGTTAGTTGGGGAATGACGCCCTCATTTTGACTCACCTTGCACTTGGTGGATCCTAATTGCACATTTTATTCTTATTTTATTCTATTGTATGGTTTTGTCTCCAATTTTTTGGTGCATTAACCTTAAATTTTATAATTTGGCATTAACTATGTAGGAGAAATTTCTAAAAGGTTGAGTCTTGTCTCATATAAATAAAACAAATTCACCTCATTTCTAAATCATGGACACAAGCTCACATTATGTATTCTTTTATTTTTCTCTTGGTCTATTGTAGCACTTGCAGCTATGCATACTTCCTCTCTTAGATATTTTTTTGCTCAAAGGATGAATTGATGATGTTCTAAGGTTTGATTTTGTACATGCCAAGTTGATGCTAGACTAGTTGTAGTAACTCATGCTTAAGGGTGACCTAATATGCAGTGTCTTTCTCATTCTTGATGAATGTTGGTAATTTCATCTCTTATCCATAGTTTAATGTTTCTCTTGAAACACTTTGGAATAAGTTAGGGTTTGTTTGCTAGCATTTTATCAGCTTGGTTGAGGATGCCTTCCTACCATGGAGATCTTGACTATTTTTTTGGGAGTTGGACTTCTCTATTTTATATAATTAGGATTTCACTACCAAACCCTTCAGGTTTCTATATTATCCCTAATTTCAAGTATTGAATACCATCTTAAGAGGAGGGACATTAACCTCAAACTCTCATAGCCCTAGGAATTGAGACATGAATCTAATACCAAATCTATCACTCCTCTTTTTATCAAACTTTACATGTTTTATTTTATGCATGAAAATATTTTACTACTAAAAAAACCCTAAAATATATATAAATACAAAAATACAAAAAATAAACGTGATTTGGTATTTTTGGTCCACCCTAAAAAATTTCCCAATTTTTTTAATCCATAAACCCTAGAGGATGTCCTCTTCTTAGGAAGTGCAATGGGATACATGAAACCCTTGTAGTTGTTAAAGAGATGTAACTGCGAAAGATATTGGATTTTGTATTATTATTGTTATTACCCATTCCATATATGGTGTTCCTTCTATTAGGGATTTCATTAATGTAATTGATTATGTAAAGTCTTGAGGTAAAACCTCCTTTGTAAATTCGGGTCAGTAGTACCCACAAAAGTATTATTAAAATGTAATTTTGAGTCTCCCAATGTAATTCGGACCTGATTGGTAGGAGAAGTAGACCATGTTGGGTTATTAGGATTCTCCACTGATCAGTATAAATACGGAAGGCGCCTCCCTCATTTGGACACATAAAACTCAAGTAATTATGCTAGAGAGAGAAGAAGCTGTCCATCTAGAGGAGAGGAAGCAGTCTAGTCTTATTCTTTGGCTCTTACACTATACTTGGGTGAAGTCTATATAGAGGTAATATAGAGGAATTTTTGATGGGTTTTATTCCCCAAGAGGGTTTCCCAGAATAAATATTTTTGTTCTCTTTTTTTTGTTGCGCTTGTTATTCTTTCAATGATCCTTCTTCCTATTTGAAAAGAAAAGAAAAACTTAACATGGTATCAGAACCAACCTAAAAGAAGGCATTGTGAAACAACTCATCCTGCAATCCAATAAACTAGTGTTCACTATTCCAGAGACCTCCCTCCATAGATCAGCCGAAAAAGAAGGTCCATTCAACACACCCTAGGAGGGCGCATCTTTCTGTCAAATCAATTTTTCATTCCAAGGATTTTCACTTTTTAACCCACCACTGCTACCGTGAGAAACTAGGGCATCAAAATTTTTAAGGTTCCATCCTCATATTCCATAAAATAAAGATGCAATCTAGATACCCTTGGGGCGGCGCATATTTTCCTCCTCTCATATATACAAGTGATCTCAACTGTAAAATTAGGGTTTTCTAGTCAAATTCTAGGTCATCTTGAATTTTGTTCCAGAAAAATTACTCAAACTAGTAAGTACAATCTCCTATCTTTCCATTTGAGGTTCTCATTCATTAAAGATGACAAACTGTACCAAGCTAGATGAAAAACTTGAGGGAGCAGAGAATTTCAGAGCATGGAAGTATAGAGTTATGCTCATCCTTAAAGAGCATGACCTAAATGGATACATCAAAGAAGAGGTCAATGAACCAGAGGGAGAAGAGGAAAAATTCAAGCAAAAGAAGGATATGGTTAAATTCAAGAGGATCATAGATAACTCTATTAACGATCATTTTATCTCCTAAGTGTCCTCAAAGAATACTCCAAAGGAAATGTTTGATGGAATAACCAATATGTTTCAAGGGAAAAACATCAATGGGAGAATGACCTGGAGAAAACAACTCAAGGGTGTGAAGATGCAAAAGGAAGAAACCATGCAGTCATACTTCTCCAGAGTATCTCAAATTAAAGAAAAATTAGAAGCCATTGGTTACATGGTAGAATAAGTCAAATTTGTGATGACCACTCTAAATGGTCTACCAAGAGAATGGGATTCCTTCATTAGAGGAATATGTGCTAGAAGAAAGCTAAAAAAATTCAACAAGCTATTGGAGGAATGTGTACAAGAAGAAGGAAGGTTAGTAAATAGAGAAGAAAATTTAAGTGAATATGAAGACCAAGCTCTAGTTGTCCATACAAAGAATGAAACTAGTTGTCCATACAAAGAATGAAAGAAATCAAAGGAAGGATCAGGGATCTCCCATCAGTATATCACAAGAATTCAAAAGAGGTAAGGATTTTAAGAAGGATTACTCATACTATGAATGTTATACATGTCATAAGTTAGGACATATCTCCAAAAATTGTCCACTTAACAAAAACAAGTTCAAGAAGAAGAACGGAAATTTCCATTCCCGTGCAGCCGAAGAAAATCAATCATACGAAGAGAGCACCATAGAGAATTAAGACTCAAATGAAGAATATGTCTTAATATCATCCCTCATAGGATCAATCTCTCATGGAAGTGATACTTGGCTCATAGATAGTGGTACTTCCAAAAATATGATAGGTCATATAGATTCTCTCTCATGCCTCACTCATAAAGATTATCCAAAAAGGCACAACTTGGAGATAACAATCAATATCCTATCAAAGGAATAGGATAAGTTTCCTACAAGCTTCAATCCAGTAAGTCCATGAAAATAAAAGAAGTCTTATATGTTCTAGGTCTAAAGAAGAATCTTCTTTCTATATAAGCTTTAGACAAGAAAGGCTTCAGAATTGTATTTGTAGACGGTGAAGTTCTTATGTGGTCAAAAGGAAGAACTATAGATGATACAATTGTAATAGGTATTTAAGAAGGAGGGATGTACAAACTAAAAGGGAATATGGATTCAACTTTCATAGCTTGTACTATTAGTCCATGTGAACTATGGCATATAATACTTTCTCGTGTAATCTACAAAGCATTACCAATTGTGAGCAAGGTAGTAACAAGTCTACCAGAAATCCATATCAACAACGAAGGGGTATGAAAAGTATTTTCCCAAGGGAATGAAACCAAGAATCCATTTCGAAGTAGTAATGGTAAAGAAAAAGGGGTCCTAGAGATTGTGCACTCAGATGTGTGTGGACCAATGTCAACTACTTCCTTAAGTGGGTATGTCTATTATGTATCTTTTATTGATGACTACTCATGTAATACTTGGATATATTTCTTGAAAATGAAAGATGAATTATTTTAAAAGTTCAAAGAGTTCAAATCTCTTCTGGAGAATCTCTCTGAAAGGAAGATTAAGATATTAAGATCAGATAACAAAGGAGAATTCACTTGAGATTAAGAGGGAGATTACTACACCTTATAATCCTCAACAAAATGGAGTAGCAGAAAGGAATAATAGATCTATCATGGAAGTAGTAAAATCCATGATTCATGATCGATATCTATGCATGTAATATTTATGGGCTGAAGCAGCAAAGACCGGAATCTATGTTTAGAACAAATTATCCCACAGTGCACTTGGAAACAAAACTACGGAAGAAATGTTTACTGGTGAGACTCCTGAAGTCAGTCACCTGAAGATATTTCATTGTCTTGTTTACCTACATGTTCCCAAACAAAAGATATCAATGTTGGACCCCTCACGAAATAAGGGAATATTTGTTGGATATAGTGATCTCCAAAGCATATAGAATCTATATTCCAGGCCTTTGTAAAATTGAGGTTGGCAGAGATGTCACATTTTATGAAGATGCAAGTTTCAACAAATCCAGAAAGATCCACGTGGATGAAGAAGAACAAGAAACTACCAGAATTATAGAGATTAGTAAACCACTAGTTAGAGATGAAGAAGATCCTATACCAGAAGATTAGGACATGGAAAAACCTCGATAACCTATAGAGATACCTCTTGAGACAATCTAAACAAGGAAAATGCCAACTTGGCCTCGTGATATAATTTAATAAGAAGAAATATATGGTGTACCAGAAGGAGGCAAGAGACTAAGAATCCACTCCAACTACGTAGCATTAATGTGTAACCTTGTTGATGAAGAACCTACATGTTTTGAACAAGACTCAAAGAAGAAGGAATGGAAGGATGCCATGATTGAAGAATATGAATCTATCTTAAAGACTGATGTTTGGGAAGTGGTTCCAAGACCAAAGGATAAATCAGTGGTCTCTTCCAAATGGATTTTTAAGACAAAGCATTCAGCTGATGGTAGTATTGAAAAGTTCAAAGCGATATTTGTCACACCAAGATTCTCTCAAAAAGAAGGGATTGATTATGAAGAGACTTTTGCACCAATAGCTAGATATACCTCAATCAAAACCTTTTTCTTCCAAGATGAGATGAAAATTACATCAAATGGATGTAAAGACAACCTTTCTAAATGGTATCATAAAAGAGGAAGTGTATATTGAACAACCTCAAGGTTTTAATACACATGAAAAGAAAACACATGTATGTGGACTAAATAAAGAATTATATGGATTAAAGAAACCACCAAAAGCATGGTACATAAGGATTGATCACTTCTTGATGAGCCTTGGATTTACCAAAAGTAAAGCAGATTCCAACCTTTACTATAAGGTTGAATATGATGGGATCATGATATTACTATTGTATGTAGATGATTTATTTTTGAAAGGAAAGGATAAGCTCATCAATGGATGTAAGAAGAATCTTGTGACAGAATTCGAAATAAAAGATCTTGGTATGATGCATTACTTCCTAGGTCTTGAAGTATGGCTGTTGCAAGATGAAATTTTCCTAAACCAAGGAAAATATGCACCTAAGATCCTAAAGAGATTTGGGATGTTGGATTGTAAGTAAATGAACACTTCGATGGTGAAAAATTGAAGCTCCTAAATGATGACTCTTCAAAAAGAGTAGATGTCATAGTAAATAGATAGATTATCGGCTCATTGATGTATTTAAAAAATACAAGGCCAGATATATGTTTTGTCGTGAACACATTAAGTTAGTATATGGTGGAACCTAGGCATGTTCACCTAGTTGCAGGAAAACATGTGATGAGGTACCTAAAGGGTACATTGTATTATGGCCTCATATATACAGCTGATCATGATTTTAGATAGTGCAGTTACACTGATTCATATTTGGCAAGAAGTGCTAAAGACAGAAAGAGCACATCAGTATGTTGTTTCAGTTTGGGATTAGGTGTGATCTAATGGCATAGTAAAAATAAGACCAATGTTGCACCCAATAAAATAGAGGACAAATACATTGCAACATGTTTAGCATGTAGTGAAGCAGTATGGATTCACAAATTATTGACATGATTGTCTGATACTAAAATGGATGCAACTGATATTTATTTCGACAACTAGATTTGCATCAAGTTAAGATAGAACCTAATGTTTAATGATAAGTTAAAGAACATAGAGATAAAGTATCATTACATCTGAGATATTGTGCAAAGAAGATCCATAAATCTCCAGTATGTTCCTACAAAAGCACAAGTTGCAGATGTGTTAACTAAGCCTGTGTCTCATGTGAAGTTTGATTATTTTAGAGACAATCTTGGTGTAGGCCGAAAGGATCTCCCTGGAAAGAGGGAGTGATGATAATATTGTTATTGACGATAATATGGTAGGTCGGTACATATGTGATCAAGTGCCTATAGATAACGTTGTGTTCTGGAATTCATTTGTAGACGTTGTGGTTCTGCATTCATTTGCAGATGTTTTGGTATGGCATTCATTTGCAGATGTTGTGGTCATGTATTCATTTGCGCACGTTGTGGTATGGCATTCATTTGTAGATGTTGTGGTCCTGCATTCATTTTCATATGATGTGGTATGTAATTCATTTGCAGAAGTTGTGGTCCTGCATTCATTTGCAAACGTTGTGGTCCCACATTCATTTGCGGACATTGTGGTCATGCATTCATTTGCAGACAATGAGATTTCAACATATTTTGATGTTGTGGGTGGCTTCACATTAAGTTGCGATGTTGTGTTTGTGTAACATTGCAGGTGATGTTCAAGATGAGGATACCTGCGATGAGATGTGATACTCATGATGATGCAATGAGATGTGATACTCATGATGATGCGATAATATGTGATGCTCATGATAATGTGACAAGATGTGATACTTGTGATGATGTGACAAGATGTGATACTCGTGACGATGTGATGAGATGTGATGATCGTGATGATGCGATGAGATGTGATACCCATGATGATCCAATGAGATTTGATGCTCGTGACAATGAGATGAGATGTGATGAGATGTGATGCTTATGATGATGCGACGAGATGTGATTCTTTCTATGATGTGTCGAGATATGATGCTCATACGAATGTGTTCGTGATGTGATGATCGATATGTTATACCCCATGATGGTGATATTCCATGGATAATGATAATGTTGATATAGTTGTGAAAATTTCCTATGACATATATACTTACCAATCAGTTGTACAGATGTACTGTTGTGTTATAGAATACCTTCCTTGTTAAGAGAAAGTGTTAAAGAAATGTAACTATGGAAGATGTTCTATTTTGTATTATTATTGTTATTACCCTTTCTGGAGATGGTGTTCCTCCGACTAGGGATGTCATTGATGTAATTAGTCGTGTAAATTCTTGAGGTAAAACCTCCATTGTAAAGTCGAGTCAGTAGTACCCACAAAATTATTATTAAAATGTAATTTTGAGTCTCCCAAGGCAAGCCGACCTTGATTGGAATGAGAAGTTGGCCCTGTTGGAATATTAGGCTTCTTCACTAATCAATATAAATAGGGGAGGCACCTCCCTCATTTGGACACACAGAACTCAAGCAGTTGCGCTAGAGAGAGAATAAAAAATCCATCTAGAGGAGAGGAAGCAGTGTAATCTTATTCTATGGGTCTTACACTGGACTTGGGTGAGTTTTATATAGAGGATTTTTTCTGGGTTTTCTTCCCCACGAGGGTTTCCTAGGATAAATATTTGTGTTTTCTTTTGTTCTGTTGTGCTTCTTATTATTTCAGTGATCCTTTGTTCTATTTGAAAAGAAAAGAAAAAATTAATAGTAGTTGGTGAATTAGAGGGTGTGTGGTATTTCTATCTTGTCCTACAACTTTTCCCTAGTCCAATTATCCTTTTTTCCATAAGGGCACACTTTTTGGAGTGGTTTGCTTGAGAAGCGTGACATTTCCTTAAGAGACATGAAATTTCATTCAAAGGAATGATATTACTTCGAATTTGTGATAAGGTGAATTATATGATTCTTGTATCTTGATTTTATATTGTTTTACTCTGAAAAGGAATTGGTCATAGCTATTAAGGTTTCATGGAAGGTATTTATGGTTTGTTGGTGGTTGCAGGTTTCTTTCATTGATTGGGATCTCTCCCTAGGTTTTTGAGTTACCAGAGGTGTTGATAGGTTATATTGTGGAAACATTAGGTTTAAATTTTGTCACTAAGCTAGCAATAGGTCTACATAGCATTGATTTGCAAAGGACTACTAGTTTGAGCAGTAACATTTTTTGTGTCATTGCCGAGAACTCAAAGAAAAAGTAACGACATTCTATTCAAGGTGTTCCTGAGGCCTAATCCTATTATTTCTAGAAATATTGACATTTTGGTGTTGGAAAATATCATGTAAATTTTTATTTTATATTAAATGATAAATATTATTGTTAAGGACAAACTTTGCAGGTCCTATCTGGTGACTCCAATTGAAAACAATTTCATGAAGTCTGACTATGTTGGTAACATTTTGGCACCATTGTTGGGGACCTCAAAGAATAGTGACATTGTTACATTGAAGAGGAATCCCCTAGTTGGATCAATTTATCTTTTCTAAATATCCAACATCTTCCATGTTACTCAGGTACATGTTCTTGTTTTGTAGTTTGGTGAGATTTTTATATATATAATTTGGTAGGTCTCTCCTGGTGACTCTATTCAATAAAAATAAATATGTACTCTAAAATAACAAGTCCACTAGGTAAATTTTTCTTTGTACTTTGATAGGATTTAAGGGATATCCTTGCAGGTATTTTTGGGAAACTCCATTGAAGAAAACAAATCAAAGAAATGCAATTCAAAACAACAAACCTGAGCTATTTGTCAAGGAATTTGGGAGAGAGTGAGATCCTAATCTCAATGAAGAAACTATGGAGGCCATGATATCATTTTCCAATAAGATCTCACTTTCCAATAAGGAGCATGCTAAAGAAATCCTCTAAGTTTTTTTGCCCCTCTTGATTTTCTAATCAATTTAGATAAGTTACTAGATATGGTCATGATAGAATTTTGTGATCATGATGATGATCTCTTGGACCATGTCAAAGTGTTTGTGGAATTTTGTCATGACTTTAGTATGAAGGATGAAGAGGCCTGCATGAATTATTTTTGATGCATTTGCAAGAAAACTAACTTGCTTGGTTTAAATGCCAGGACAAAGGTACAATATCCTGTCTCAGGGAATTGATAGATGTATTTTGCTTCTATTGGTGCCTAGAACCATGCAAGAGATAAATGCCCTATGTCTAAGAAGTAAATATCTTGCTCAAGAAAGAAAGCTGAGAATACAAAGCCCTTAAAGAAAATATTGAATAAGAATGTAGCAAAGATAATAATACCATCTCAATCCTTGCAGAGCAGGAAGTAGACCTTGTCAAAGAAATACATGATGAATATCAAGCCTTGGAAAATGGTGAGTTATCCTTACCCTCATTTCAAAAATTATTTTGATATCTTGGGCCTATTCAAAGAAAATTATAGGATTCTTGAAGAAAAATATTATTGGCAGCTCCTTGTTCCTCCAATCTACGATTCTTCAAGGCCTAGCAATACTATATCATAAAATTTAGAATAAATAATAAAAAAATCCTTCCATTCAAAAGAGAAGAAGGGATTAGTCTACATGAGGACAAACCAGATTTTCATGTAGGTTTCAAGAAACATGAAGAGGTCTTCGTCAAATAATTTCTTCTGGATAAGAAAGATAATGAATATATTGTTGATGAAGTTGTGGTGGATGCTTCTCATTGTTCTTTTGATTATGATAGTTTAGTGAACCTTCCTTTCTCTTTAACCCATATCGACAAATATTTTGAACATGAGAGGTTTGAGGATCTTTTAGTTAAAGAAGATGGTTTTCACATATATAATGATCCACATTTAACTTATGACGATGATGATGTGGGCATGGATTCTTGGAAATTGGTTGAATAACCCATACATGATTCTTCCAGTAAGGGAAGTGTAAATTTTGAAGACTTCGGGGAACCTACCGTTGATTTTCCTCATGATTTGTTTCATCCATTATCATTCACCATTGTGGATTATATAAGGTTGCATATGGAGACTTTTATTGCATATATTGATTAGTTAGGTCTACCATCTCTTAGGGTGGATCTCAACTAGCACTCTCAACTATGATTCTAAAAAATAAATGTAAGTTTTGGACATTGAGAAGGTCTAAGGAGTGAAATTTTTCTCTTGAAGAAACATTGGGTCATGTACATCCTTCACCACCATTATTGCTGATCATTTTTATAGGATGAACTTTGATGGAACCAAGTCTTAGTCAGGTATGGGTATAAATATTTTATTAACCTCTCCTTGTGTTGATAGTCATTGTTTTTCTTTTTTCCTATACTTCAAAGGTACTAACAATGTGGCTAAATATGAATCTCTATTTATTGGTATTGAGTTAGCTAAATATTATGGGTTTTATATTTTAGGTATTGTTGGAAACTCTAAACCAATTATAATGCAAGTCAAAGGAAAGTTTGAATGTGAAAAAAGCAGTTTCCATACATTCAGTTCGTGGTAACCTTGAGGATCGACATACTTTTTATGATGATGAGTAGATTCATATGTTTATAAACAACATGGTAGAATTGATTCAACCTAATTATGTAGGGTTCCTTGATAGTTTTGATGATTCTTTGGAGTAATGTTTTTTTCAAAGACATGCATATGATCGACAAAGTTTCTACTTGAGCCTGGTTCAAGCATGTATAGAAAAATCTTGTGAAGATTATCCTTCCCCATGGCGAGAGCCTAGAGGCTTGTAGGTTCCCGACATTGTCCATCATTCCAACCCCATTACAATGGAGGTAGCACCATTTTTTCAACTTATCATTGATGTGGTTCTATCTTGGACCATGCCTAAAGACAAAGGACGAATCCCTAGCATGAATGGCATGTTAAGGAGGATTCACTAGTGGTATAAATTCATTTAAAACATATTTTTCACCATGATTATAGTAGGTACATATAGTTTCATTTGATTTCAACATTTACTTTTACCCCTGCATTATGTTTGTTGTGTCATTTGATTTTTATTACATTTCATTTTAAACAAGGAAGGAAAATATTGTTTTCCTTCGATACACTTAATGTATTTCTTATTAGATGTGTGTGTAGGTATACATGTATCCAAGAGATTCTAGGAGGTTCTCATACACTCCCGAGAAGATTGCATGTCCTGCAGTTGGAGCCAACTATTATGCCTCAGAGTGTCTGAAGCATTCCTTCCAGATGTACCATAGTGAGGGGTTTATTTTTATTTTGTAAGGCCAAGTTTTTAGGGCTATATTATGCCCTTTGGGTGGGTTTCTGATTCCACTGAGGCAAATCATTAGGACACATGGCCACCCTCATATTTTACTTTGAACAGCTGATTGTGTGTGTAAGGGTTGTCATACATAGTTTAGCACACCTAATTTTTTCCATTCGAAACTATTGTTTTGATGCAAAACCACTCCTCCTCGATTCCATACCCATGATGTCATTTCTTAAAGAAGAGACATACATTGTTACAAACGATGGATGTAATGTCCCCAAAATTTGAAAAAATAAATAAATTATTAGGCTAGTTAATTACTACTTGAACTGGACATTAACTTATCTTATGCGGAATGTGATGAACTTAGTTCACAGAACTAAATTGTCGTAAGTTGTTCTTACCCTCTTCTAGATATTTTCCCCGATATGGTTATTAATGTAATTCTATATTGTTTTAATGTTACTTGAATCTGAGTTAGATGGTTACACTGTTCATTGATTGCTTCTTATCATGTATTTACGTGTATGTGTGTTCGGTTTATAGCTTACTTGCTGGTTATAAGTTTTGTTTACTGGTTTATGGAAAATCCTAACTTAACTTGTATTATCAAGGGGTGGAGTGGCGGGACTTGTATCCCCTATAGGATCACTTGGAGAGGTAAGTGGTTTTACTTGATGTTACAGGGTTTACTTAGTTCGTATTGAACTAATGAATCTCTTCTTTGTTTTGTGCAGGTGCACTAGGTGACAGAAAACTTTCTATAATACTTTAAACAAAGACATGCTACATATGTTGAACTTCTTCACTGCTTTTGAAGACAACAGGACCAAAGTCCTATCCTAGCAAGTCTGATTGCTATTGTTAGCGTTGTTGTTTACGCATGGTTGGGTTTGTTTAGACCTATGTCTAACTGGTTATCATTATTACTTATGGTTCTAAGACTTCATAACTTGCTCCCTATGCTTAATGTTTAAGATATATGCTTGGAGTATTTTTATGTTCAAAGGTTTGGAAGGCTTAAGTCTCTAGACTTAGCCATGATGTAATTAAAGGTTAAATTTTTTATACCATAAGTTAACGTATATAGGGCCATTCATGGCACAATCCATATGCCATGAATCATGGCTTATCCTAAGTCAACGATGCCAATGATGGGGTTTATAATGTGCAAGGCTTTACAATTACCAAGTCTTGATTATGGATATGAAGCTATAGGAAGAGGGATAAAAATCAACGTTGGTGGTGGACAGGGTGGGAGAGTAAATGCGCCTTGGGATATGGTGAGTTCAAGCCAAAAGCTTGGTCTGTCATGGGAGAACAAGTCATTTGGCTCTATGACGGTTTCTCTTTGTTCGACTCTCTGGTTGTGGTCTCGGTGTGAGGTCTAGCTCACTTCTATGCCTGGGAAGGCATGCTCTCCATTCTGGTTTTGTAGCATTGTTTACTTGTTGTTTCGGTTCGTAGGGTTGGCATACTTCTCATGTTTTGTTGCCCCTTGTTTGCAAGTAGCAGGGCTTTCACTGTTCAGGTCGTGGGTATTCCAGGTTGTCGACGTATTACCTTTCATGGGTAATCCCTATATAAACAAGCCTAAACTTGTTCCTCTCCAAATGGGTGTTTTGACAAAGCTTTGAGCTCATCGTTTGATGAATGAATACCTGTGTGGGTTAGAGGTTTCGACCGTGTACAGGTATGTTGTAAATAATGAAAGGCATTAGAGATGCATATGGAGTTTGGGGTTTTTGTTGTTGGGTTTCAATTTGGCACCTTCGATCCATGATTATCACGACTTTGCTCTGTAATATTTTGGATTGGTAGCTTTTCACTAGCTTTTACTTGTGACCTTGATGGTTAATGCAGACTTTGCGTTTTAGTTAAAATGTTGGGTTTCGAATGGTAACAATACCGTTTCTTGCAATGGTGCATTGGTTTGGAAAATACAACTATGTATGCATTCACCGTTGGGTATCAGTTGTGGATACGGTTGCTTAGCTTGACAAGGTTTTGAATCTCTATAAATTGATGTATGTAATTTACATTCTCGTTTGGGTATTTACAGTGTTGATTTGGATTTTAGAGCCGTGCCATTACTCGCAATGGCACTCTTTCCATTTAGCTTAGTGACTTGTTGGCACCCCAACAAGTCCCCTCGGTTTTTGTAAAATCAAAGGAGCCCCCATTAGGATTTTGTAAACAATTAGCTTTTGTTTTTGTTTTTCTTGCTTGGTTTGGTTAATGATCTCATGACCATCTTTCCTTGAGTTTTTTATTTTTTTAACCTTCACTTTATCCATTAATTTTGAGGGTTTTGGGTGAAGTAAGAAAAAATGCTTAAGTGCCTAATTTTAAGATGAATAACCTTTATCTTGAAATAAAATATATATATTAAGTAATGGATTTGAACTCTTTAAGTTTTGATTATGGATGGTTTATTAAATTTTCAAGTCTTAAGATTAAGATTAAAATATTTTATTTCCCATGATTTTACAATTATTGGAAAAATTGTAAATGATTTTTTGAAGGCTTAATCTAATTTAGTCAACCCTATCTTTCAAGAATATTCTTCTAAAGCTAAAATCAATGGTAAGGTTTTGGATTCCACTTAAATGTATCAATGTTTATATGGCTTTATCAGGGTGATAATATTTTTTTTAAATGAAACAAATTTTATCGTCATTTTAATTCATAATACAAATTAATCACAAAAATTACAATTATATTATTATAAATATCTTTATATAATTATAATAAATATTATTATTATTTAAATAAATAAATAAATACTTTTATGATTATTTTACCTTATTGATCAACTTTTGTAACTATAATTAGAGATTACACCTAAGACAAATGAATTATGGATTTGGTTGGTATCTCAAATTATCAAAAGAAAAACTAAAAGCTTAGCATGAGGATATATATATTAACACTTTATTAATCTTAAAGCTTTTATTTCAAGTCCAAGTTTCTTTACTTTTTCAACTCATATTAAATATAATAATGATTCCTTATACATTATGGGTTTTTCTTTTTTCTCAAAAGCTGGTATGCATTTAAATGAACCAAAGTCCAAAATTAACGTGTCCTGTGAAATATAATAAAATAATTTTTTCTATGAGAAGGCTGTCTTTTGAAAGGCCTGTTTTTATTTTCTCTACTCAGTATTGGATTTATACATAATACCAACTCACCAAATCTGCAGCCAGTCACCGCCAAACTGCTACATAAAAAAAAAAGAATAAGTATGTCCATTGTTACATGAGTTCTTACTCAACTGACTGACATGATTTCCCAATTTGATACTGAGCAGCATATCTCAATGGAAAATTTAGCCCACTTCACGATGAGTTCGGGATTTATCACAGATGTTAATGGCCTCTTAATGGCAAGTTTGATGCTAACTCTTATAAAAGGAGAGATGTCGCACTATCATTCTGTTGAAATTGATTGAATCTCGCCAGAAATTTTGTCATGGAAATTAAAGAGAGAAGTCGCTTTCCCTTCCACGTTTCTATAATTTACCCGTGAGATCCTTCGGAGTGCATCGATTTTATCCTTAACTGTCATATCCAAAATATGTTACTGGAACATGGAGTTTTACTATGGTTCAAATTATTTTTTCAATCATCAGAAGTATGAAATAAAGCTTATAACCATTTGGAAGAGACCATATTTGCTCAGAAAACTGGTTTCCCTCGTTAACTGGAATCACTGCAAAATCACATCTGTTCGTTTATTATGATTTTATCTTCTGATTGGATTGTTGTCTAATTTGATTTTATTTGCATTTCAGGTTTTGAAACTCGAAGGTGCATATAAATAGAACGCAATAGAATTTCTGAAAGGAACCGACTAACCATAAGGACGGAAGATGAATATTTCAACGAGTCAGCTTAAAGAATTGAAGGGAAACAGGAGAAGATGCAATAAATATCTGACACAGTTCATTAAAAGGAAGTAGCACCGAGAAAATGAAGGATGAACGAGAGAGTATGTTAGATTAACCAAATTTCGAACTTCTTGGAAGAAAGAAGAAATTCTTTCTTTCCGTTCCCAAAGTATGTTTTATAAATATAGCTGCCATCCGAAGTCAGAGGGGTAGCGCTGAACAGTACTGGAGAAGTTTTCTTCTTTAAAGTTCTGTAGTTTTCCTATTTTCAGTGGTTTTTGAAAACTAGAGGACTGGAAAAGTTGCTAACAGGGAGGTCTCGAGAGATCAGAAATGATTTCTCTTTTTCTGTATTCTGTTTTTGTATGTAACATGGTTTGCAAACGAGTCTTTGTATGTAACTTGGTTTGCAAACGAAAGGGAGATGCTGCCAGAGAGGGAGGGTTTCGGCAGAAGTGAAAGAATGTTTGTTATTTGGTTTTTATTTGTAATCTTGATGTTTGCAGGTAGAAGTGGAAACACCGCGGAGGGAAGCTCCATAAAATTTATGAGGGATTGTTTTTTCAGAATTTTTTGTAAAAGTTTTCCTTAGAGTCTAAGACTCGTGTAGTAAGTGCTTATAGGAGTTAATGGTAATCGCAGTTGTTGTTTTGTGACTCTAATTATCATTACTTATGAATTTTCATTCTTAAGATATTTATACTCCTTCATGCTTATTATATTGTCTATTTTCTTTGATACATGTATATTTTATTATAATGTATGAGTAAGAGATCTGCTTGTCATGAACTAATGTTGTTTTCAGAATTGGTTTTAAAATTTATATGGTGTTTTAAATAATCAACTTCATTGTTATTTTGAATAATGTATGTTTGAATATAATGTTGTTTAACTGAATGGTGAACTTTGTTTTGTCATTTTTTGGATTATGTTTACATACGATTCAGTTTTGGTAAGAGCTATATTATTTTTTAAATCATGCTCCTATGCTATCCATAGGATAGAAATAGTTTAGTTAGAATTTAAAGTAGACTCTTTTTAAATAACTGTAATTTCAGGTTTTTAAGGGCTTATAAATCTCATTGCAGTTTAGTAGCTATTAAAATATTTATTTCAGCTATTTAAAAGTTCCTCATAAATTAAGTTAGATTGCATCTTAGGTTTTAATTGCATTTTAGGAATGCAAATCTCTAAATTGTGAGACTCACTTTTTTAAGAGCAAATTCGTAATGCAGAAGGGTTTTTGTTCCTTGGAGAGGTAGCTAATGCAAACATTTATGGAGCTATTTTAAGCAATCTGAGTGGGTTATCTCTCCTTGTTGGCCTCAGGACAAAAAATCAGGCCAACAAATAGCGCTAGAAGGAGGGTCGAGGTAAAACAAATGGTTTTATTTTTTCGATTATTTTTAATAACCATTTATCCTTACATCTTTAATCTTCTAGGTTAGTAAATATGTGCCTAAGGGCTCATTACATGACAAGCTAATCATTTTTATTAATTACTTTTATCAATGTTATTTATCATTCATGGATTCAACCCAAATCTCTATTAGGAGTGATGTATCACGAAATAATCATTCTACTCCATCTAAGATAATTTATCACTTGTCAAAAAACAAATTTGATGGTGAAAGAGAAATTTCTGGAATTAATCATGTTTCTCAATTTTTGCAAAATTGCTTTTAATCATGTTATCGATGAAGCAATCATTGACAGATCTTTCGGTTTGAATTTTAAAGGCCGAGTTAAAAAATGGTTTGAAACTTTGCCATCCCAACATTCTTTACAACAATTTTTAGGTGATTTTATTTATGATTTTTACGATCCTCATTATGAGTTCAATTGTTTTAGAATTATTAAATCTTAAAAGAGAATTCGATGAATCATATGCTCACTATGCAAACAAAATTTTTAATCTTTGTTATAGATTTCCTTTGAAACTTGTCACTTCTATTTTTCAATTGTTCCATCAGGTTAAGGTTATGTCTTTTTCAAATGAATTAGATCAATCAGATAAAAATCGATTTTCTTCACATAACAATATTTTGATTGATTCTAATCAAAGTTTAGAAATTATAAATAAGCAATACTGTCCAACTTTTTTCACCTCACTCAATCAAAAGGAATACAATGTATTAGAGAAATCGATTTTCTTCACATAACAATATTTTGATTGATTCTAATCAAAGTTTAGAAGTTATAAATAAGCAATACTGTCCAACTTTTTTCACCTCACTCAATCAAAAGGAATACAATGTATTAGAGAATGTTATTGTCCCTTCTAATAATGCTAATTAGTCTTTATCTTTTCTTAATGAGAATAAAAATTTAAGACTAAACGAGGAAAGTTGTCATTCACATCAAGATCTTATGATTATTTTAGAAGAGAAAGAGACCAAATCTGAAATGGATATTGAAAACAATTCTCCTACATTAATTAAACAAGACCAAGATATCATTTTAAGGGATTCCATTCCTAATTCTCATTTTTTTGATCGGCCTTGTGTTTCATTTACACCTTTACATATTTACAATGAACAAGATAATCTATCAGGTTAAAGGATATTGATCTGATTTTATGAGAAGAAACTAATGAACATTTGAATTAATCAACAGATACTTTTAGTTTTCTTTTTTCATCCACCCAAGACACCCAGGAATAAAGGATTGTTCAGTCAGCTTGTGAATCACTGAAATTTTCAAGATGATTTAGAGATGCCAGAGAAGATTGCGGCCATATTTCTAATAAAAATTTTCCATCAAGATACCTTTGAAATAGGTTGGAAAATGACTGCGAGTTCATGTGTTTTCTATTGCTGAAAGCACTTACATCTGGCTTTTTGTCAGCAGAATTGTAAGAAGTTGCAATTCGACTTAAAAGGGGGGCTGGGGGAAGAGGAGCAACCACTGCAGGCTTTTGCCTTGTATTTTTTCATTTGAAATCTTCACCATCAACTTTGGAGGACTTTGGTGAAGAAACTTATACTTAAATTTTGATGTTTCAACTTGTGGATATTCTGAATAAATTGTTTCTCTCTTGGATATCTTCGAAGTACAATTTCAGAACTGGTATCATTTGTGATAGATTTTGAAACTTTTATATATATATATATATATATATATATATATATATATATAGTATTTGTCTTTCTTCAATTATCTATCTATCTATCNATGTATAATCCATAAAGACTTTCTCTAATCACTCTTTTGTGTATTTGATATTAAATATAGTATCTTTTATTTAGTTAAGGTTTGATTGATAAATAAATGATGTTGATATTATTATTCATTAACTAATGAATTAAAATATTTGTATTTTGACAAATATTTTAAAAATAGTTGGTTGATTATAATTATTGTTCAAATATCGAAATGCTAAACATTAATTATTTTTTGATAGTTAGGATTGTAGAATAATGAAGTCATTTTTGTTTGATTATTTTTCTTTCATAAAATATTACAAAATCAGAAATATGTTATAATTTCAATTCTGTTAAGTTGTCTTGGTGACTTGAAGTTATTTATTTTTCAGATTTATAGATAATCAACATGTAGTTAATTTAATTAAATAAGCTTGCTCTCAGCTCAGATAGGTAAGATAGATTAGGGCTGATTTAAGTTTTAGCTTAGAATTTTTCTAGTTCATTTAGTAGCTATTAAATAGGTTTTAGTTTAGTTAGTTGTTTAATATCTGAAACACTTTCTTAGTCAGAAATTTAAATCAAAATCCAAAACAATAGAATTTCCCTAAGAAAGCAAATTTATGATAATTTAGACTCAGAAATTAACATTAGGAACTAGTTGGACTTTAAGTTAACACGGGAAATATTTTTCTGAGTTTTCTAACCATTTTCTCCTTAAGAGAATAAAAATTTAGTTGGTAGCATGAGACCATAACCTGTGAAATCAAGCTAACTTAAACATACCCAGAAGTGTATTAAGTAACCTATGTGGGTTTGATTTCCTTTATTGGCCTATGTCATAAAATCAGGCCTACACGACTGTGTAAGATATTAGAGGAATGTTATTAAATGGTGTTTTACGATTTGGTTTACTTGTCTGTAATTTAACATGGGTATGGCCGTGACCTTGGTTTTAACCTTGCGTTATGGATGTCGTTGCTTATGATAGCGTAGGGAGTGGTTAATTTGTTTATGGTTTAAGTTAATGCATTATTTCTTGTTTCTCGGTTGTGAGCCACTAAATGATTACATCATATAAATTGAGGTTTATATTACTATGTGGAGAAATAATGAAATGATTACAGCATGTATATTTTGTTGGCATTATAGCGTAGGGAAATGTTGACAAGGCAATGGAATCGATCAGTGGTTAATTCTTCTTGCATTTATATGTTATTAGCGTAGTTTGTGTGGAATAAATACAAGCTTTTACAACATTGATAAAATGTTTGTGAATAGAACCCTACCATATTTGATGTTGATTCATGGTTGGAATGTAACCCTTGTTTTTATGTCGTGAGCTCATGGGATTCGATCTTGGGCTATGTGCATTGTAAATGATGAGTCTGTAGTTTTTTTTTTGCATGAACGCCAACAAGATTCGATCCTATAACCTTTTGATTTATACAATATATGTTAATGTATTTTGTATTAGGTCAGGTTTGATTTCTTATGTTACAATCTCTTGAGAGATACAATTTTGATAATGTATTTATTGTTAGGTTATAAAGTATATAGTGTGGTTATGAAATATGAGGCACTCGTGCCTTCAGACCTTAGAGGTATCGATAGCTTAGCTTGGTATTCGATAATGTTGTTTATAGTATGGAAATGATTTCTTTATAGTTTTGTTTTATGATATTTTAATTAAAGTGTTTAGCCATTATATTTTAGCTGTAATTTTATGCATTTAATTTAAAGCAAAGTTGTAGATAGTAGTCTGGTTTATTATAAATAATACTAGCTTGCTGGCAATATGAAATCTGCCAGCATAAATAAGGTATAGGTTTTGTTTTTAATTAGTTCTAGGTTGTGGAACTTGAATTTATAGACATGAAATAAATTGTAGAAATGAAATAGAAAACAAAACCCTTCAATAGATAAACCTAATGGTGCTTATCTCATCACAAATAAAATATATTACAATAGCCTCGTAAAATAGAAAAAGATAATCTAATCTTTGATAAAATAAATATATATGCTAATAAAAAATGTGTTTAACCTGCAAGTGAAGAAAATGGAAATGCAAAAAAGATAACCTAGATTATAGCACACAGTTACTAAAAAAAATCATTCATAATTCAATCTACTCGAAATAATAAAACTTGTGTAGTTTGGAAGGGAAAAATCAAGAACCTCATACATGTAAGATGAAGCTGTTTTAATGGCTAAAAATGCTACACACTCAAATACCTAGCGTTAACAAATTCATAGATAGATCTTACCTCTGTTTAGATAACCGAATAACTTGGGAACTGCCATGTTCCACCCAACCATGAACCGAAACCATTCCTGGTTTCAATATGGATCCCCCTGAGCTGGTTCAAACATGCAAGTTAGAGATCCTAAGGTAAAGCTTCCCTATATAGGATATCAGGTTCTGAATCAATTCTTCTTTTTTCTCCTCTTAGGAAAAATGTACTCCAAGAACTCTCTTGAGAATAATCCGTTACAATCATGGAATCACAAAAAGGTCTGCAAGCCTCTCTTTGGCTTGGGTTTTTATAGGCAAACTTTTCAGCCAAAGGGCAGTTAGATCAAGAATCATTTGATTTCTTGAATTAACCATTTTTATTTAATTTAGGTAATTTTAGTATTTAACTTAAGAAATTTTGACTAGTTCCTATTTTGACTCTTGTAGGTATTTTAATATTTAACTATCATTAGTAATAATAATAACATATGGATCGTTTCTTTATTACTTATAGCTAAATTAGTATTATTACTATGCGTACTCTTTATATATATATATATATATATATATATATATATATCATTTGTAACATTTTATTCTTAGGTATCATATAGTATGATCCCTAAACATATGACACTTTTCTTTTAGCTTAGTCACTTTCTTTAATAAGGGATTCAGATAGGGATTAGGTAAACTAAGTTAGGCAAGTCTAAACCTTCTTGCATGTTGGATTCCCTCATATAACATGGTAGTTATTCATTACTTGATGAGATACAAAAAATTTAAATTTCATTTAATCACTTAAGAATAAGTAACATGAGATCAATGTTTTATCCGAGTCATTTTCACTCAACATAATTAATTATTTTCAGTAACTCCTAGCGCTTATCTAGATTTCATACTCAATGCTAAAAATAGGGAGTTACAAACTTAGTGCAATTCGAGAGCTCCTCGCTCAACACTAATGCTAGGATATACTTGTAGGATACACCTAGGGATACAATAGCCAAGGATCCGATGTTCTAGATCTTATGCTCAACATCAACTTGGAAGGCTTCAGGGATTATGCCCAACACTTCCAATTTTATCTTTTCATGTGCTTGAGAGCTTCATGCTCAACACAAAGCTTTTCATAATTCGTGTGTTCCAAAGCTTCTCGCTCAACACAAATATAAACACTCATGTTTTTCATAGCTTCTCTCTCGACAAAAACATAAAATACCCATGTGCTCCAGAGCTCCTCGCTCAACACAAAACATTTCATCAATTATGTGCTTAAGAGTCCACGCCCAACACATGAAATCATATATAAAACATATGTAATTGGCTTACTCCCAATATATCAAACAAATAATCATGTTCATGTGTAGTGGGGTCTTAGTCCCAATATACCAATTTAAAATATCAAAGTAATATCATAAGCAATGGGGCTTAGGCCCATAAGTGTTAGGTCAAAATTTGGGATGTTACATCCCTCCCCACTTAGAACAACACTGTCCCTGGTGTTCTAGGGACTCGGAATGAAATCATGAAACAAGATGGGGTAAGCCTTTCTCATGGTGGCTTCATTCTCCCAAGTAGCCTCGTTGTCCTCGAAGTTCTTCCATTGCACTTTAAACTAGACTATGGTGCGCTTCCTAAGCTGTACCTCTCTCTTGTCCAGTATACGAAGGGGTTCAGGTGCAAACTCCCCTTCAGGTTCCACCAGTAATAAGGACCAATCAATCACATGTTTAGTATCATAAACATATTTCTTTAATAAAGATACATGGAAAACATTATGGACTCTTATGTGAGTAGGTAACGCTAGTTCATAAGCCACTGGCCCTCTCTTGGTGAGTATCTCAAAGTATCCACCACATCTAGGTGCTAACTTACCACACCTTCCCAAGCTAAACAAGCTGTGTTTTTATTTTAATTAAAAGTAAACATGGTCACCTATTTGATAATATTTATCTTTTCTTTTCTTATCTGCGTAGATTTTTTGGTGTTCTTGTGCTTCTTTAAGGTTTAGCTTGACCTTGGTATCCAATTGTTCCAAGTCATTTAGTATGTCAGGCCCTAACATGAGCTGATCCACTGGGCTATTCCAAGTAACCAGTGTTATACGCTTTCGTCCATAGAGTACCTCAAAGGGAATCATCTTGGAAGAAGTCTACTATCCGTTGTTATATTCACACTCTACAAGATGCAGGTAATATTCCCACTTGGTGGGGTTGTTCATGACATACATCCTAAGCATGTCCTCTATAATCTGGTTTACCTGTTTGGTCTTCCTGTCTGTCTGTGGGTGATAAGCAGTACTAAATTTCAACTGCATCTCTAATCCGGAGAATAAGGATCTCCAAAAGTTCCCAGTAAACTTAGTATCTCAATCGAAGATGATTTCCTTGGGTATCTCATGCAATATAAATATCTCTTTTAAGAATATGTTGGCAATGTGTACTACCTTGTAGGTCAACTTCATTGGAATGACATGTGTTGCTTTTGACAATTTGTCAACTACTACAATGATAGAATCATTTTTCTTCTTACTCTTAGGTAGACCTGTGATAAAATCCATACTAATGACCTCCCACTTCCATTCTAGAATGGGTAATGGCTGCAACGACCCCAAAGGATGTTGGTGCTCATCTTTGACCAACTGACATTCTTGACATTTGGTGATAAACAATGCTATGTGGGCCTTTAAATTAGGCCAAAAAAAGTGTTTCTTAACTGCGGATATTGTTACAGCTGATTTTACCACACATGGTGAATCACACTTTTATGGCCTTCCCTATCCCTCTGCAGACTCCTTAGACCCCATGGACCATTTTTGTACCTTTGATGTTTCCAAGATCATCCCTAAAAACAGAAAAAAATTGCCATACGTGACTTTTAATCCCTTTCTCGTGTATATACGTGGATTTGACCCTTAAACTCATGTACATCGGGATCTGTGCAAAAGAACAAATTCTTTTAGAGTTTTCCTTGATGTGGATCTGACTCACTTGTCTCCTAGCCTTCCATATGCCTTGAGATCACTCGGATTCGACCTTTCATTACCCCATTGAAGAGCTATATAATGAACCCTTTGGATACATTGAAGGCATGAGGAATTGAAGAGCAAGAAAACTACAGTCCATTGTTGCCAGAACTTATACTTGAGTCTGCATCCCTTTGTCCTTTGGAGCACTTTTTTGTTCTTCCCAAGCTTTCCTTTTGCTTGTGAGCTTGCTATCGAGAGATGGAGGATTGAAATGGTGGAGGACTAAGTGGGGGATTCAGTTTCTCCAATTTGCAGACGTGTCAACAGAGGTTGTCACTATTGTAATCTTTGTTTTATATTAATGGAAATATCTTTTCCTGTCCAATAATATGTGTTTAAATGAGTATTTAATCCATGGATGCCTTTAAATGCTTATATGTTATTGATTATATATACTAGAGTAGGTCTAACACGATTATATATAGCTTGTTTTTCTTGTTTATTGAATGTTGAGGAAGCAATTTATCAATTCAAGCTGTAGTTGGAAAGCTCAACGGGGATCTACATCAACCGTTTGGAATAAGGTACGAACCGAGATCCTTTAGTGTTAAATATTTGGTTTCTCTTGTATATAGGAAATGATTGATTTCTGGAGTAAGGCTGTCTGTTGTGGTACCCCAAGCCATAGGAATTTCTCTTTGTAACAGAATTCGTGACTCCACTAGGGAGTTCTTAGTAATTTCCCTTTGGGGGTTTTTATCAGCATTCAATGTTCTTGAATTGCTCTGATTTCTCTGTTTTTGAGTCGGGTCTGGGGGAATGTTGGCCTGGTAGTGTTTGATAGGTGTGAATTTTGTCTCAGCTTATCTATTTGCCTTCATTTTTATCTCTTTTTCTTCTTGTACGTGAGTTTTTGCCTCACAGTCGCGTGTACACACGGTTTTGACTGAGATATTCGCATACATACACGGGTTTTCTGCACACAGTCGTGTATTCCCTGAGTTTTTCCTTTTAGAGGAAGATTGAGTGTTGCTGGGTGAGTTTTGATGATTGCTGAGTCTCCTTTGATGCTTCTAGAGTCTGTATATGCCCCTTGTTTCTGACCAGAGATGCCTTTTAGGGTAATTTTTTTTAAGAATGTTCTTGTCATTGCATTCTCAATTTTTTGTTTTGGGATTAGTGCATTAGATCTCTTTTACCTTAGTGCTTTGCATGAGTGCTGTTTGATTGTGCTTATAGAGTCTGGGGCTGGTAGAGTCATTCTTTTGTGTTATTATCTCATTTTTATTCAAAAAATCCAAAAATATTTGCTTCTTTGCATCCTTATGCATCATTGCACTTTGGATTTTCCATGGTACTTGCACTAGGTTTGCTTAGAGAAGTATTAGTTAGGCTTTCATATAGGAATGATTGCATTTGTCATTTGAAGAAAATTTTGCATTTCACGTAGTAGCATGCCTTGTTTTTCATTCGACACAATGCATTTGCATTGATTGTTAAGTGTGCATTTTGCTTCACGTTGTGTCATAACACCATTAGTTGCACGGTCATCTACCTTTTTTGAGTAATAAAGCCAAATAAAATCAATGCTTAATTAAAGTGGATTACACTATTTTCTTTGATAGGGTACACCAACAAGATTAGGTTTTAGATTTTTGGAATAGTTCATTGTGAGTAAATTCTCCAATACCACTAAAAAAAAACATGTATGTGTCTGTCTAGGTGAGAGTGTCAAATTCCTTGGTATAATTAGTGTTTCTCAAGATCCTCCTCTTACAAGGGAGTTAAGCACCAAGCAGTGTGAGCGGTTATTAATTGGGATGACCCCTAGTCATAATTGAGTAGGACCGAAGATATTTCCAGGATTGTATTCGTATTTGGGGGCTCTTTCGAGAGTTTCAGGCTTTCCTACCCTACCCATACGGTCAATCTCGCCTGTGACTATCTTCCTGAGCATTGATTATATAGAGGTGACCTTCGTTTCCTTACCTAGGTTATTGAGGGGGTACTTTACAGGGGTTATTCTACAGGTGTCCCGGCCAGGTTGGGGTCGGACAGCATAATCGCTATATGCATTGAAGCTGAGGGCCACATTAATTGGTTATGAACTTCTGCTTGTTGTGTATGGGAGTCTCAAGCCTCTCCTAGGCAAGACATACCTGCTTCATTCAGGAGCTCACATATCCTACCCTTGTTTGCTTGTGATTGGATTTAGATTATATATGTGTATGCTTTGTGCATGATAGCTTGCTTAGGGTTTGCGTAAGTAGAAGAGTTTTTTTCATTTTTTGAGTCATTGTGGATTTGGGTGTGGCACTTCGCCGTTCTCGTTGTTTAGCAGGAATTTCGCCTTCTACATCTCCTCCTCCTTTGGGAGAGAGAAATAGACAGTCCAGGTGGACTACTTCTCACATTGATTCACACACGATGGGAGATCATGAAGATGAAATTCTTGAGTTTCCTTCTCCACCTCATGAGGTTGGGGAACAAGATCCTAGTCCTACATATGATCCTTCACCTGATATACCTACACATACTGGGTATGATCCCTCGTTCACAGGTCGCCGGTATTGGTTTCTGGGCGACGAGACTCATCATGAACCTGCAAGCACTAGTTATGATATGTCTGGTATTCCTACACATGATTTGGCTTGGCATGCCGAGTCAGAGTTTGAACCTAACGCTATTCCTGGGGGCATTCCTAGTCATTTCCATGTGGAAAGGTTTGGGAACACGAGTCAAATTGCACCCTCCATCCCGACGGTGAAGGTTACATCATATGTTCGTCCTAGACCTAGTGCTAGTAGTCCTATTCGAATACCAAAACCAAGACGAGTGACGGTAGGGAATACCACTTACATAGTTTCACATGTCCCTTCGTCCTCTATTCCTAGTTCTTTTAATGTTATTCCTCCCCCTCATTCACATGGTCCTTTGGGCAGGAATGCTGTTACGAGTCATGTTCGTACTGATGCTACTCACATAGTCATGTCTTAGAGTGAAGTACCTCCTGTTGTCTCGGGAGGTCGTATTCCTACTTTTGGAGGCCATATTCCTACTTCTGGAGATCATATTCATACATATGGAGTGTCTCATGGGACTTCTTATGGACCATATTATGGACCATAGTATGCATAGATTTATTCACCTTATGGGTATGGGTATTAACAACCCGCTTACTCCCCGAATTATGGCTTTGTAGCACCAAATAATCAAGGTCCACCACATTATGGTGCTTCCATGCCACCCTACACGGGTCAAACGGGAGGAGGATACTATGGCCATGGCCATGGTGGTTACGGTAACCAGTCCTATGTGAACCAAAATTATCAGGGAACATCTCATCGACCTACTCAACCTAGGTTCCCTTTCCTCACAACGTTAAATTTGCCTGACTTGTTGAGACTAATGAATGATCTGGTATCTTATGACTCGGCTTGGGTAGCTGTCCCTACCAAGCTTCCCTCGGACATTCCCAAGTTCGAGGGAAAACCAGGAGAAGATCTTAGTGAACATGTTACTACATTTCACCTTTGGTGCTGTTCTAATTCCTTACACGAAGATTCGATCCTTTTAAGGCTATTTCAACGCACCCTCACCGGGCCTGCAACAAAATGGTATATAGAGCTACCTAGGGGGGCATTCACTTTGTTTGATGACCTAGATATGAATTTTCTCAACCAATTCCCGCTACTAGTGCATTACGACATTGGTACGATACTCTTGTCGACATTTCGGCAAGACAAAGCCATGCAAGTCTCGGACCATATCCAAGAGTGGCATAGACAGAAGAGATTGATTAAAGCCTTCATACCGCTAGAGTTTCTCCTGAAGTGGTTCCTTAAATCGTCACTACCTTATATAGTGAAGGATTTTTCTACATTCAGAGTTCAGAACAAGGAACAAGCCATTTTTAGGGCTCATGAATTGGATTTGATTTATGCTCAATATGGTTTGTTATATGAGATCATTCCTAACGCTTTGCATTCTAGTTTCGACCCTAAGGTAAAACCTGGACCACATGCTAATGGCATTGTTGGTTGTGCGAGTACCAAACCTGTGGATTCGGTTGTTGAACAGGTCAGTCAATTATCTATCAAACAATCTGCCTCAGGACAAGCCACATCTTCGTCTCAACCCACCCAAATGGTGAATGTGCTTTTAGTGCAATCGTCGGACCAGAAGGGTAACCAGCAACTCGGAAGGAATAAGAAGAAGGGTAAAAACAATCGTAAGGGTGGGAATAGGAATGAAAATGCCAATTCTAATGACAGGAATGCCCGAATGTTGGGGGGGACAAACATTCTAAACGCAAGGTTAAGTTTCCTTGCCAGTTGTGTAAGGATGACCACCTCACTCACTTGTGCCCTTGGATAGAAGAAGCCTCGAGGTTCATAGCGCAGCGGCCCAGCTGTGCTGACCAACCCTTTACCTCATAATCAAAACATGAACTCGAGGACCTATGATTAGTCTAGTGGAGATCAAGATCCGCCGAAAGCCAGTAGTGGTCATGGTTGCATCAATATGGTGTGTTCTACTAAGGTTGTGACTCATGCGAAGGACTATGGCTCATCACAACCAGACCTTAGAAAGGAACCTGCTCCACACAGGAGTCCTTTGTGTATTGAAAACCCTGTGGATAAACCTGAAGTTGCACCTCGCATTCCTAAGGGATTCCTTAAGCATTCGGGGCACAATCCTAATTCCCGAGCCGCCCAAAACTATTCTGTTATCTAGGATTTGGGCCACACTCATTGTGCAATGTCTACACTCGAAGTACTTCAGATTTTTCCTTCGCAAAGGAAGGATTTTCTTTCTTCTCTTGGTGTTAATAATGATAAATCTTCCTCTATCGTCAAGTTTGAAACCACGGGACTACAGCCTCGCTTGTCTTACTATATGTCTCTCTTGATTCATCTAGAATGTCTTAACATGATCGTCAAATGCACTGTGATTGATGAAGGTGCTGCTGCTTTCATGATGTCTTCGGCATGTTGGAAGGGTTTGGGTTCCCTTGAGTTTTCTAAATCTGCTACCATGTTGACTGCTTTTGATGGTAGATTGTTTCGGCCGCACGAAATTCTTCCTTCTCTTAAGGTCCGTTTGGGAAGGAAGACCATCGCGATCGAGGTCGAGGTGGTTGATGCATCCCTTGACTACAATCTATTACTGGGTAGGAATTGGATGTATAGTATGCAAGTCGTAGCTTCTCTATCAGAACGGATGTGCCATTGCCTACAACAATGATAGCATATCAAGCGAATATTGAATGTGTTGCAGAGACTAGTCCTTTCTCTTCACAGATGGAGGAGGAGGACCCATATGTGCTGCTTGCATGGGTAGTTGAGTCTTTTCATGTGCATGACTTCCTTGATAGCATTTTTCCATCAGATGAAGCTATTGTTGAGGCTATTTCTGGGGTTGAGCCACCTTGGGAGGAGTTGCACCATATATCTTACTTTCTTCTCGAGCTTGACTGTTGGGAGTGTGAAGACTTTAGGGAGATTCTTAGTGAGATAATTGGTATTCCCGTGGTTCCATTAAGCTCTCCTAGTCCTATGGCTGATGGAAACATGGTGAATATATCTCCTACCATTCCTATCAATATCTCTCGTAATCCTGGAAAGATTGAAAATGTCTATATTGGGGAAGAATGTTCCCATGCTAAGATTCAAGAGTATACCGAGCTGTTCAAAGAGTTTCACGATGTATTTTCTTGGTCATACAAGGAAATGCTAGGTATCGATCCTTACATTGTTGAACATGAGATTAAAACTTATCCCAATGCTAAGCCTGTTTGACAACGCTTGTGTGCGGTGAATCCTAGAAAAGCACCCACGATTAAGGAGGAGATAGAAAAACTGTTCAATGTCGCCTTTATCTATCCTGTTCCCTTGACAGAGTGGGTTTCAAATCCTGTTTTGGTTGATAAGAAGCAGGGAAAGATCCGTATATGTATTGATTTCCATGACTTGAATCGTGCCTGTCCTAAGAATAATTTTCCTACACCATTTATTGATCAAATTTTCGATGAGTGTGCGGGAAGCGAGGTATTTTCCTTTATGGATAGCTTTTCTGGATATAATCAAGTACAGATCAAACCCAAGGACCAACATAAGACTTCCTTTATTTGTCCTTGGGGTACCTTTGCATATCGGAAGATGCCTTTTGGAGTTAAAAATGTCGAAGGAACTTTTCAGCGGGCTATGACCTTGATCTTCCATGATCTCAAATCAATTATTGAAGTCTTTTTGGATGACCTTGCTGCTCATTCTTGTCAGGGGATGTGTCATTCCTACCATTTGATATTAGTGTTTGAAAGATGCCGCCATTACTTGGTCAGGTTAAATCCTCATAAATGCATCTTTTGTGTGAAGTCTGGTCGCTTATTAGGGTTCATTGTCTCCAAGGAGGGTATAAGAGTTGACCCTTTAAAGGTTGAGGCAATACTTCAATTGTCTCCCCTGAGAAACATTAGAAATCTTCAATGTTTGCAAGGCATGGAAAATTTCTTACGGAGATTCATCATTAAATTTTCCAATTTTACTAGAGGCTTTATACATCTTTTGAAGAAGGACACTACCTTTTGTTGGGATGAGGAAGCCCAAGAGTCCTTTGATACGCTTAAGCGAGCCTTACCATCGGCCTCGGTGATTAGCCCACCTGACTATAGCCATGACTTTTTACTTTATGTGGTCGCGTCCATGGAGATGATTGGTATGGTTTTGGTTTAGGAGGATGAGCAGATCTAGGAGCATGTCATATATTATTTGAGCCAAAACCATATAGATGCGGAGATCCATTATTTTGATGTGGAGAAACTTGCCTTAGCTACCGTTCATCTGATTCAAATATTGAGACATTATATTCTTCTTCGCCGGACCTTGGTGGTAGCCCATGTCAATCCGTTTTAGTTCATCCTCACTAGAAGGATGATAGGGGGAAAGTATAATAAGTGGATTGTCATCTTGCAAGAATTCGATCTCGAGTTTGTTTCGGAAAAATTGAAAAAATCATTGATTTTTGTGGAGCTTATATCTAATTTCCCAAGCGAGGAGGAGGAGGAAGTTTGTGAAGATACGTTTGTCAATGAGCACATTTTATTGATCTCAAATTTGGATCCATGGTACGAAGATATTATGATATATTTACAAACATTGAAGGTCCCTACTCACCTTTCACAGGATGAGCGATGACGGTTAGGTCATGTATCCAAGAATTACCTCATAGTGGATAACACATTATACCATTGTGGGGTAGATTCCATTTTATGTCGTTGTTTAACTCATGAAGAGGCTGAGCTTGTGTTGAATGATTGCCATGGAGGGGCGTGTGGTGGCCATTTATCTGGGCTTCTATAGCCCAACAAATCTTGAGAGTGGGTTATTTATGGTTGTCGATCTTTAAAGATTGTGTCAATGTGGTCAAGAAGTGCCACCCTTGCCAGGTGTTTGCACGCAATATGCGCTCACATCCTGCCCTGTTACATCCAATTATCACTGTCGGTCCCTTCACTAAGTGGGGGATTGATTTCATGGATTGAAACCTAGCTTCACCTGGGAGGCATCATCATATTATAGTGGCTGTTGACTATTTCATGAAATGGGTTGAGGCTATGCCCATGGTTAAATATGACAGTGAGACATCTGCACATTTCGTATTCAACCAGATCATTACTCGGTTCGGTATTCTGAAGAAGGTTGTCACTGACCATGGTAGGCACTTTTAGAATCGGGTGATGGAAGAATTGGCCTTGAATTTAGGGTATAAGCAGGAGCATTCCTCTTCTTATTACCCTCAAGCGAATGGACAGGTTGAAGCAGTGAACAAATCACTCAAGTCCATTCTCCAACAAACCATCGCACAAAGCAAGACCAATTGGCATATCATGTTATATCTTGCTTTGTGGGCTTATAGGACCGCAATTAAGACTACCACTGGTTTTTCTCCATATCAACTTGTACATGGTGTTGGAGAAGGGTCCCGCAGCTATAGGAAAAGCTACCATTTTGGCGGATAGATAGTTTGGTGAAGACAAAGAGATAAGGTGAAGTTACGACACCGTAGCATGTCTCTAGTTGCAGAGCAGAGCCGAAAACCGTGACTGTTGAAACAGAGAAGTCAAAGAAGACGATAGTACCTGAGCAGCCGAGAAGAGAGAGCTCAACCACTGCATTAAAGGCAGAGATGAAGATAGGAGGGTTCAGCTACCCTCATAAAGGAAAAGGAACAACGAGGCCTTGGTATTGAAGACAAAGGACAGAAGACGGGAAGCGATGCATAGTACCCATGGTCAGTGCCGGGAAGCATGGAAGACTGCAGAGAGCAGTGGTGTGATGGAAAGCGGCTACCCCAAGTACATATATGCCGACTGTCACTAGTTAGGGTTTGGGTTACTGTTGGGACAGGCTCATAGTGTTGTAAAGGCGAGACCTTCGGGCCGCCTATAAAGGGATGTAATTTGTATTGTAAAAGGTTGGCATTTTGGGAATTTTAAGCCATCCAGCTAGTCAGATTATCAGTAGTCTGTTAGCTTACTATTATTTTGTATTGTAACAATCCGCAGGGATTGATAGACAGAGAGAGAGAGAGAGTAAGAGCATATTGTAAGAAGGCAATATAGAGATAGAGAAGAGATCTAGGAGAGAAGGGCTCCAGACTGAGTGCGGAGTTACCTAGAAGATCTCTAGCTGCATATGTGGTGCAGCAAAATTGTGTACCTCTCTCAAGTTATAATATAGAAACACAGTTCTGTGGACGTAACTTCCATCGTGGAAGTGAACCACGTAAAATATGAGCGTTATGTGTCTGATTCATGTGATTATATTTGCTTGTTATATCTGTCATTCTTTACATGAACTTTGCTTATAGTAAATATATGTATGTGTATGTTATTCAGTTCATAGCATAATAACAGGATAAATGCAAGTTGAAGTCTTTAAGCATTCTGTATAAGAGCCTATCTGAGTTTCCCTTAAGACAGTTAAGAGTCGCAATATAAATAGCCTTGAGTATTGAGTCCTGTAGGGTAAACACAAGTGACACTGGGTGTGCTAAGCCGCAGCAGTAGGATATCGCAGGGACACAATATCGCACCAACAGAGGAGATGCGGTGCACGATACCATGGGTTGAGGAGTAAGCATAGGAGAGAGATAGGTGTTTCCTAGGACGCGGCAATGCGATAAAAGGTTGGAGTCATCGCAAGAAAGAGGAAAACTGTGCATTGCGTCACAGAAAGGAAAGAGCGGTCTCGCGAGTAAAGAAGGGCTGCGAGACGCGCATAGGATGCCATACAGAACCTGGTCGAGACACTTGAGTCCTCGACCAACCCATTAGGATCACTTCGGGTGAGACATCAGGCCACTACGTGGTCTATCACCGAAAGGTCCAGTGAGTTAGGGGAGTTGTTGGTTCATTATAGTAAACCCGGGTCTTCCCAGACGACCAACAAATGGTTCCGTTGCCGGTTTTGAACAAACTGAGCACAGATGTTCTGTTGGCATCCTACTAGAGATGAACTCAACGAGTGGGTTGTGTCTAACGAGAAAGAGTTTGCTGAATGAGAGAACAAGAGTCCTAGACTAAGTACAGAGGACTGGTTACAAAAACATATTGTTACAGACCTGTACGCGATATTTTTTGCAACCTTTGGAAATGAGCTTTACGACTGGTTATCAAAGTTAATTGATAAGAACATATTCAAGAAGAAAAGAAACATCATCTGGACACTGGAGCTGATTCAGACCATGAAGAACCTTGATAATCCCATTACGAGGACAATAGACTTCTGGCTTGTGAGTGTGCTAGAAGGCTTCGTCACAGAGTTTGCAGTCGACCAGAGAAAAAGCTTCAGTGAGGCTGAATGGTACTTCTTCAAAGGATATCGCGGTAAGTACCTAAAATATTTAAACTTGTCCATTAAGATGATTATATGAAAAAGGAAGAATGGATCTAGTTTTAGATGAATAAGTAAAGATAGTAATGTCACAAGAGTTTGAAAGTGATTTTGATGACATTGGATGTACACATAGTGGAAAGAAACGCAAAGTAGATTTCAGCTCTCCCATATTTGAAGATAGTTCAGATAGTACTAGACAACAGAGTCATAACCATATAGACAGAACTGAAGGGGGTATCCCTTACCACCCTTATACCCCACAGAACCAGATCGGGACTCAGAACAATCCCATAGGAACTCCATCTAGGAGCTCGCAGACAGTACATACTACCGCTACATCACCTCCACCTACACCGCCGAGTGGTAGTAACACAGCAAATCAACATCCACCACGTAGAAATAGAATGGGGGATGATATGAAGCTACCTATCTTTAAGGGTACAGGGGCAGAGGACCCAGAGCAGCATTGGTTTCTATGTGAAGCTGTGTGGACCATTAAAGCAATCAATGATGATAATAGTAAACTTGTACAGTTGGTCACCACACTGAGAGAACGAGCCTTAACATGGTACATGAAGTATACCTCAGCGGTTACCTTAGCGGTACCTAGAACACTTATCCAGGTTAGGACTGCCATGATTAAAGAGTTCAAGAAACCTAATTCTGAGTCACAGTGCATTACAGAGCTTAAAGACATCAAATAGTTACCTACAGAGTCAGTGTGGGACTTAGATCAGAAATTTAAAGCCCTTATAGACCAAGTCAGCTTTGAGTTTGCACTGGAGCAGCATAAGGAATGGTTTATTGCAGCGCTGCTCCCTCACATCAGACTACCATTAATGCAGCAGAAACTCCAGACGCAGGATGACGCATTGGAGATGGCGATGAAACTAGAGGCTTCACCTCTAGCTGAAACTAGCACAGGTATGACAAATCTGCAAAACTAGTTGGCTAATCTCATGATACAGATGCATGAACTTAAGAAAGGGAAAGAGGTTGCGCAAGACATTTGGTGCGTAAAGTGTAAAGCACAAGGCCATACTAAAGATAACTGTCTAGTCTTTGTAGAATATCTAGCAACTGGGGCTCCTAACCCCTTACCACAGACCCATGGGCCGTGGTGTGAAATATGCAAAACAAGAGGACATCTACCTCACTAGTGCCCTCTACTTCAAAAGTACATACAGACACCTAAGAACTTATACTGCGTCTTCTGTAAGTCAGTAGGCCATGATGAACATGATTGCCGAGCCTATGATCTCATGGTCGGAGCAAAGCAAGACCTATACATAGTCCAATCAGAAATATAGGGTCAAGCAGCAGGACCACAGCATGATCCTTCTTATGGTGGCCCTGGAGGAGGATTCAAAGGACGGGGAGGATTCAGAGGCTTTGGCCGTGGAGAAGGCTTTGGCCGTGGTCGTGGACCAGTCACTTGTTACAACTGTGGAGTTGGAGGACATTATTCTAGCGACTATTAGAGACCTACCACCACATGTAACTATTGCAAATCTTATGATCATGCTATAGAAGACTGTCCTACCTTGATAGCTAATATTAGAGAACCTAATCCAGTAGTACACCAGAACATCCAATTTATTGCTACTGAGCACAAGGAACTAGAACTAAGAGTCAACATTGTGACTCGCAATGGTGTTTCCACCAATGAGACATCGTAGGTTACTGAAAAGACCACAGGTCAGGAGTGGGTGCATAAAGCTCCTAACAAAGCAACACCACTTGACCTGCAAAAGAACAAACAGACATTTCAGGAAGCTAATACTTTCTTTGATGACCCTATGCAATCAGGATCACAGGTACCACCGTCTAGGGGCGTACCGTAGCAAGCACCTTGTGGTGTTAGCCCTGACCAGACATCGTAGGCTACCACATCGGGCGCTTGCGATGAGGACGAGTTGGAAGGAAGTGTACAATCCTTCCTGCGCAGTTGTTTAAAACTCATGAGAAATGAGCAAGCTATTGGAGAACTTCAGCGCATCATAGATCAGTGTCAGCCATCTTCTTTCATGAGCAGTGCACAGCGCGCTGTTCATAGTATTAGGGGACATACGAGAACAGGAAGAGAGATGCGACTCACAGCACAGGTTGGAGAATTTGAAATGGATGAGGTCATCCTAGATCTGGGATCAGAGGTAAATGTTCTGACTAAGCAGACATGGGAATAGATGGGTAGCCCTAAGTTAGTCAGATTGCCTATCCATCTCAGATTAGTTAATCAACAGCGAGTATCACCCTTGGGTCAATTATCACAGGTGCCAGTTGACATTGACGGAGTTCGCAGCTCTGCGGACTTTGAAGTTATAGAAATTCTTAGCGATAGTAAACCATATCCAGCACTGTTAGGCATTGATTGGGCGATCTGTAACATGGCCGTTATCGACTTAAAGAGAAGACAAATGACCTTTGAGGATGCGTAGATCCAGGTCATTGCACTGTTAGATCCTCTTCAGGGTCCTAGATACATAGAACCTATCCGAGCAGAGGAAGAGGAATGTAACATGGACAGCCTCTATCAGATGACTGCGAACCAGAGCGACTACATCAATCCAACCGCAAAAGGGCACATTAGTTGGCGATGCGATAGTTCATGCGCATCAGATTTGGATGTTGGTCTAGAAAACTGGCAGAACAGACTTTACGAAGTCTCAGCACGCAGATGTGCGTACATGACTAAGTCACTACGATGGATTGGCAGAGATCAATGAGATTCCATCATTTCATGGTATAACAGACATCCAGGAATTTCTCATGCAGTTTGAACAACAAATCCCTCACGAGCAGAGGATTGCAGCTATGGACCTTGTAGTACGAGCTACATCTACAAGATGGTGGTATGCACATAAAGAGAATATCGCATCATGGGATGATATTAAGAGATTGATGGCAATCAGATTCTCTACCGACAGAGAGCATACCCAGCAGAGATACACAGGAGAAAGTGACCCCAGGACACACATTCAGACATGTGAACAGGATTGGTCAGACATTCCCAAGGATGAATGGGTTCACTGATTCATTCACACTTTAGACCCAGTTCCATGGAACTAGTACATAGAGACTGAATTGCGCAAGGGAACAACTACATGGCCACTTCTAATAGACAACTTTCTACTCACCTTCGCTTTTGAATCTGAGTACCCAAATGTTGATCAGGCCCTAGATGTAATAAAGATTAAGATATTTGAGGATTGTACACTATCAGTACAAACTCAACCTGAGTGGGCCATCTAGTTAGAAGATGCGCTTGAGTGCTACAATTTTGCAACAGAACCAGAGGAGGAGGATGAGGACCCTCGCAACATCAACATTCCAGAGTTAGAAGGGACTCGCGATGTTGATGGACCGAAGCTACAGACTCCAGAAATCACAGAGCTGCTCAAGATTAAAAAGATCAATATTGGCACAGACACAGAACCAAAGTTTGCCTCTATTGGAGACTACTGGACCGATGAAACAGTTGGACAGATTGTAGGCTTGTTACATGACTATCAGGACCTATTTCCCACCAAGTTCACAGAGATGAAGGGAATAGTCAGAGACCTAGGAGTAATGAGGATACCACTGAAAGAGGATGCTAGACCAGTCAAGCAGCGTCCATATAGTTTGAATCCCCGCTACAAAGAAAAAGTTAAGGATGAGATCGATAAGATGCTGGCAGCAGGCATCATTGAGCCTGTGGAAGAGAGCGAATGGGTTAGTCCCATGGTCATGCAAGAGAAGAAAACCAAAGGAGACATCAGGATCTGTGTCGACTTACGTAAACTCAATGACGCATCGCTTCATGATCCATTCTTGACATGTTTCACGGATGAAGTATTAGACAATGTGGGAGGACAGGAGGTCTACTCCTTCACTGATGGCTTTTCAGGCTATCACCAGATCAGGATCCACCCAAAATATCGTCATAAGACCATGTTTGCCACAGAATGGGGCTCATTCCAGTATACGGTAATGCCCTTTGGTCTTAAGAATGCACTAGCTATCTTTTCTAGAGTAGTAGTTGCTATATTTAAAGAATACATCCATAAGTTCCTAGAAGTTTATTTTGATGATTGGACTGTATTTGGATTAATTGACAAGCACATAGGAGATTTAAGACTGATGTTAGAGAAATGTAGGCAGTACCATATTTCTATGAACTTGAAAAAATGTATATTCTGTGCGCCATTGGGTATTTTGTTGGGTCACATTGTTTGCAGACAAGGATTGATGGTAGATCCCACAAAGATTTCCCTCATTGTAAATCTTCCAGTACCCAACTCAGTCAAACAATTGAGAACAGTACTTGGTCATACCGGGTACTACAGAAAATTCATCAAGGGATACAAAAAGATCACAGCACCGATGGAAAAACTATTAAAGAAAGATGTAAAATTCCTATGGAATGAGGAATGCCAGCAGAGTCTAAACACACTTAAAGAGAAGATGGTTACAGCACCCATCTTAGTATTCCTAGACTGGACTAAACCATTTAATGTACATGTGGATACATCTAGCATCGCACTAGGGGTTGTTTTAACACAACCAGGAGAAGGAGATATCGATCATCCTATCGCATACTCCAGCAGAAAGCTGTCGACAGCAGAAAAGAACTACACCACGACAGAAAGAGAAGGCTTAGCTATACAGAAGTTCAGGCACTACCTGTTGGGTGCCTCATTCAAGATGTTTACTAACCATTCCGCATTAAAGTATCTGGTCAATAAGCCAGTGTTAGGGGGAAGAATCTGCAGATGGTTACTCCTCTTTCAGAAGTATGATTTTGAAATCATTGTCAAACCAGGAAGATTGAATGCTGGACCTGACCATCTGTTGTGAATAGACTCAGGAGAAGAGCCAAGTAATCTAGAGGACAATTTGCCAGATGCACAATTGTTTTCTATTCAGATCGCAGATGAGTACTATGCTGATATAATTCACTTTCTCACTACAGAAAGGGCACCTGAGGAGTTTACCAAGCATCAAAAGAGGCAGTTGGTCGTTAAAGTAGCAAACTTCACCCTGATCACAGGACAGCTATACAAGTCAGGTCTAGATGAAGTCCTACGCAGATGTGTGATGCCACATGAAAAAGAGGCTATTATCAGAGAAGCACATTTAGGTACCGGAGGAGGTCATTTCGCTGGAAAGCTGACTGCGTAGAAAATCCTGACCGTAGGATTATGGTGGCCTACGTTACATAAAGACACTAAGGACTTGTGCAGATGCTGCGATATCTGCCAGAGGGTAGGAAAACCCTCGTGGAGAGATGAAATGCCACTACGACCGTAGGTTACATTGCGTGCATTTGACAAGTGGGCTATAGATTTTGTGGGTCCTATCAACCCACCGGGAAAATGAACTAGTGCGAGATATATCATCACTGGAACAGAGTACCTCACCAGGTGGGTAGAGGCCAAAGCAATAAGAAACTGTGATGCTGCTACAGCCACACAGTTCATTTTTGAAAATGTCATCACTAGATTTGGATGCCCAGTAATTTTGATGAGTGATCAAGGTACAAACTTCGTGAACTGCACCATTGAGGCCTTGAGGGAAGAATTTCAGATACAACATCATAAGAGCACTCCCTACCACCAGCAAGCTAATGGTACTGTGGAGGCATTTAACAAGATTTTAGAAAATGCTCTTACTAAGATATGCAACAGCCAAAGGAATGATTGGGACCTCAGAGTTAACACTGTATTATGGGCATATAGGACTACATGCAAGAAACTTACAGGACACACACCTTTCAGCTTGGTGTATGGACAGGAGGTTGTTATGCCTATGAAGTATATCCTTCCCAGTTTAAGAATTGCTCAGATCACTGAAATGGCTGATACAGACATGGTGCATGAGATGCTAGCGCAGCTGCTTGCCTTAGAGGAAGACAGATTCATCGCTGGATTCCATCAGAAAGTGCAGAAGGCATGAGAAAAAGCTTGGCATGACAGGCACATTAAGAGTAAGACTCTTCAGATTGGAGACCTAGTACTCCTCTATGACAGTAAATTTACTAAGTTTCCAGGGAAGTTCAAGACGCATTGGTTGGGGCCATATCATATACAGCAAGTCATAGAGGGAGGAGCCATTCAGCTCAGTAAACTAAATGGGGAGATTCTTCCCACGATGATCAACAGAATTAGGCTTAAGCTTTATAGTGACAGCCACTCCACCTCTCAGCCCTAATTCAGAGTCATGGAAGGTGCAGATGTCCAGTGTAGTTGAAAGGAGGCATCGCACCGAGAATTAGTCTACACCGGCAAGTATTCTAAGTATAAGGAATCGCATAAGGATGGTTCGTTTTGAAAAAAGAAAAGAAAAAAAAGAGACATGTGTAAGTTTGTTTTGAGCAAGTGATGCGGTGTGGCATTGCAGCAGCGCAATGTTTCTCCGTGCCACGTACCCAGTTTTGTAACGAGACAGAGGGCTAGTCAAGTCACCGTCTGACAGGCAGTTAATGAGGAAATGACCGGTATACCTTTCGCATAAGTAGGCTCCAGATTGAATGAAATGTTGATAAGGCTGGAAGATACAGATTTTCCTTGTGATAAAAGTTCTAACCCAGATAAAGAGGAAAGGATATCTATGGAAGACTTCTCAACACCTGGAGATCCTTAAAAGGTCTTGCAAGCGATGAGAGCGAGAGCATGACTAAGGGTAGGAAATATAAGAGAGCCCAACGAACTAATTTACAAAAACTAAAAAGAGCGTGTCGCAGCTATGGAGAACGAATTCGCATGACTTCGGGACAAGCTTCAACGCACTTTGCAGGAAGCCAAGGAGAAGCTACAGTAGGAGAAGCCTGTTGGTAGTGGCTCGGGGACGAGCCACAAGTAAGTGTTAGGGGACTGTTGGAGCAGGGTCCCATAGCTATAGGAAAATCTGCCATTTTGGCGGATAAATAGTTTGGTGAAGACGAAGAGATAAGGTGAAGCTACGATGCTGTAGCATGTTTCTAGCTGCAGAGCAGAGACGGAAACCGTGATTGTTGAAACAGAGAAGTCAAAGAAGACGACAGTACCTGAGCGGCCGAGAAGAGAGAGCTCAACCACTGCATTAAAGGCAGTGGTGAAGATAGGAGGGTTCAGCTACCCTCATAAAGGAAAAGGAGCAACAAGGCCGAGGTATTGAAGACAAAGGATAGAAGACGGGAAGCGGTGCATAGTACCCATGGTCAGTGTCGGGAAGCATGGAAGACTGTAGAGAGTAGTGGTGTGATGGAAATCGGCTACCCCAAGTACAGATATACCGACTATCACTAGTTAGGGTTTGGGTTACTGTTGGGACAGACCCACAGTGTTTTAAAGGCGAGACCTTCGGGCCACCTATAAAGGGATGTAATTTGTATTGTAAAAGGTTGGCATTTTGGGAATTTTAGGCCATCCAGCTAGTCAGATTATTAGTAGTCTGTTAGCTTACTATTATTTTGTATTGTAACAATCCACAGGGATTGATAGGCAGAGAGAGAGAGAGTAAGAGCATATTGTAAGAAGGAAATATAGAGATAGAGAAGAGATCTAGGAGAGAAGGCCTCCAGGCTGAGTGCGGAGTTACCCAGAAGATCTCTAGCTGCATATGCAGTGCAGCAGAACTATGTACCTCTCTCAAGTTATAATATAGAAACACAGTTTTGTGGACGTAACTCCCACCCTGGAAGTAAACCACGTAAAATATGAGCGTTATGTGTCTCATTCATGTGATTGTATTTTCTTGTTATATCTGTCATTCTTTACATGAACTTTGCTTACAGTAAATATATGTATGTGTATGTTATTCAGTTCATAGCATAATAACAGGATAAATGCAAGTTGAAGTCTTTAAGCATTCTGTATAACATCCTGTCTGAGTTTCCCTTAAGACAGTTAAGAGTCGCAGTATAAACATCCTTGAGTATTGAGTCCTGTAGGGTAAACACAAGTGACACTGGGTGTGCTAAGCCACAGCAGTAGGATATCACAGGGACGCGATATCGCACCAACAGAGGAGTTGCGATGCGCGATACCGTGGGTTGAGGATTAAGCATAGGAGAGAGATAGGTGTTTCCCAGGACGCGGCGATGCGATAAAAGGTTGGAGTCATTGCAAGAAAGAGGAAAACTGTGCATCATGTCGCAGAAAGGAAAGAGCGGTCTCGTGAGTAAAGAAGGGCTGCGAGACACGCATAGCACTACTAGATTTTGATCCAAAATCCGACGGTTTTTTCCGACGGCGCGTGGATTTTTTATTTTAACCGTGCCAAAAATCAGAAAGATTAAATTTTTTTTTGAAATAATGGGAATAAGCGTCGCTTAAGCGACGGACATCCTCCTAAGTGTCGCTTAAGCGATGGCGCTAAAATTGCTATCCTCCTAAGTGTCGCTTAAGCGACGGTTTTCCTCCCAAGTGTCGCTTAAGCGACGGCTCTAAAAAGGTAGGATGAATACTAAATCGGTTGTCACATTTGCATATGCCTCCACATTAACGTATTTCGGTTATTACCTTTGCATATGCCTCACATTAACGTGATTCACATAGCCTTGTTATGTATTATTTTTAAGTTCTCCTTTACTTAAATTTATTTTGAAGGCTAACATTAGGAACTACGTAGGTTTTCTTAACCAACAATAATAAAAAGCTATTTTGCATCGTAGCATTAGATACTAAGTAGGATTTCTTAACAAAGAATAAAAAAATTCATTGCTGCAAACGTGCAAACGTACCTACAACTATTTGATAGAAAACCTCCTTCAAATTTTTTTAATCAATGTAAACAATAAATAATGTAATGTTGCATTTTACCATGTATATTGCATAACATCTTTTATTTGAGTCCAAACTTTTTGAGACCATTGATCACCATTTTGGTTTATGAATACGAGTGAAAAGAGAATTTGAACCAAAATACCTTACATCTCAAAACCAATTTTCCTACACATGGGTTTTTAAATTTTCAAATTAATGTTATACTCTATTCTTTGTGTTACAATCTATTCTTTGTTTCAATTATTTAGGTTCATTCTTCCCTTTATTATCTTCTATTATTTAGGTTCATTCTTCGCTTTATTCTAGAAATTTATTCAAAAATCACTAACTATAAATTTCTAGAAACTTGGAGCTAAATCTACCCACATTTTTACAATTTTTGTGGTCTTCCGCATTCTGGACTTACCCCTAAAGTTCCATTCAATTCTAGCTTAATCTGCACATGTTGTAAACAAAATAATAAAATGGCTCTAGTCTTTTTTGGGGGTACTTTTTTATCTATTGATGTGGAATCTATATTGTGTGGCATGGCATGAGTAAAAAATTGGAAGAGTTCCTTAAATATTATTATAATATTATTAAAAAACCCCTAAAACATGAGACATGCCCTTTGTAGGGAATCTTTGGATTATGACTAGGGCATGGCCATGATTCAAAGGTTAACACACCAAGGGCGGGTCTCCTCACTCAACACACACTTAAAGAATGGAAATTGGAACTTAGGATCTATGCTTAAACAAGCACAAACACAGTCGCTAAAGAGTATTACACCCTCATCATAGCCATATTTTCTTGTAAAAGGCTTCTCTAAAGAGTCTTAATTTGTTATGGAAAATGCCTATATGGTGATAAACCATAATGCAATGTCTCATTTTAACATTTAAACACATAATCAAATAATTGCATCCTCATAACTAATTAGAATAGTGGGAAATACTTTTAGCAAGCATCATATATGATCCTATGCTATCACAAATCCATATTTGTTAGATCATGGTATTTAAAAGTGGGTAAAAATGGGTAAATTTTGTATATCATACCCTAAATTCAAGTAAAAGATGAATTGTCATGCATAAAACAAGATGTCTAAATGTGGAATGAAGTTTTTCTTTTTACAAGAATGGCTATTTATTGTATTAAAAAAAATATGGGAGGTTATTAATGAACTATATAACCATTAGATATAAAACTAAGAATACTGAGAATATGTCCAAAAAAGTGCTAAA
>LPNX011028705.1:217477-239716 GCA_001517045.1 Pseudotsuga menziesii
GATTATCCAATCAGTAGAAGATTGTGCCCCTAGGATGATTCCCTAATGTTCCAGTAGATATTGATGGCGTCTGTACTGTAGTAGACTTTGAATTTATTGAGATCATTGACGACAACAATCCCTATCCAGCCTTGTTAGGTATTGAGTGGGAAATGGCAAATGCTGCAGTTATTAACATTAAGAAGAGACAGATGACTTTCGAAGGGAACGATTTGAGAGTCATAGTCCCACTGGATCCTTCTCAAGGAGAAAGGTACACAGAACCCCTCCGAGATGAAGATCAGGATGTGTTGGACCATATCTACAATATCATAGCGAAGGAAGAAGATTATGTTAATCCTAATGCCAAAGGTATTATGGATTGGCAGTGTGATAGCTCCTGTATGACAGATTCAGATGATGGTCTAGAGAATTGGCAGAACAGATTATATGAGCTACATGGCCATCGTTGTGCAAGAATTACCAAGTCTCTTAGATGGCTTGGCTCGCAAACAAGACCTTTACCTATTTTTGATGGTTCGACAGACCCAGAAGAGTTTATTGAGCAATTCTCAACCCAGATACCAGACTCACAGAAAATGGAGACTTTGGACTCAGCATTCAGAGCTACAGCAGCCAGATGGTGGAATGGTCACAAACAGTACATTCATAGTTGGGAAGTTTTCCAATAGTTCCTTTGCCTGAGATTCACGGATCAACCATGGGAGGTCTGCAGCAGGTTTAACGGCAAGAATAACCCTCAGAAGCATTTGGAACAATGCTATGAAGCTTGGAAGCATGTACCTCATACAGAGTGGGTACATAGGTTTGTGCATACTTTGGACCCTACTACAAAGAATTGGTATGCGGACGTTGAGCTTCGCCGGGATACTCTTGTCGATAGTTTTGTATTGACATTTTCTATTAATGAGGTTTTCTCTGCTTTAGACGCAGCTATTAGGGTGATCCACACTAAGGTGTTTGATGATCAAGAGATAGCAGAATACCAACCAGATTGGAAGGCACAAGAAGCTAATGCCGTCGAATGTTATAACCTCGCAATTGACGAGGATGACGATCTGCGCAACATTGCTATTCTGGAGTCAGAAGGCCACTGCAAAGTACATGGACCAACAGTCGCAGCACCTAAAGTGACATAGCCCCTGAAGACACGGACTGTAAACATTGGTTCAGAAGAACAGCCTAAGCATGCTACCATTGGATATTATTGGGATGAAGAAATGGTAAGCAAAGTGACCCAACTTATCCATGAATATCAAGACCTCTTTTCGACAAAATTCTCAGAGATGAAAGGTATCCTGGGTGATATAGGAGTCATGAAGATCCCCTTGAAACCTGATGCGAATCCTGTGAAACAGCGTCCTTATAGGTTGAACCCTAAGTATAAGGAAAAAGTTAGGATGGATCTAGATAAGATGCTTGCTGCAGGAATTATTGAACCTGTTGAAGAATCCGAGTGGGTTAGTCCTATGGTGGTACAAGAAAAGAAGACTAAAGGTGAAATCCGAATCAGCGTCGACCTAAGGAAGTTGAATGATGCTTGTCTACATGATCCCTTCCCCACACCTTTCACAGATGAAGTATTAGACAATGTCGGAGGTCAAGAAGTGTACTCTTTTACTGATGGATTTTCAGGTTACCATCAGATCCGAATTGCTCCAGAGGATCGCCATAAGACTACCTTTGCTACAGAAATGGGATCCTTTCAGTATACAGTTATGCCTTTCGTATTGAAGAATGCACCTGCTATATTTTCTAGAGTAGTCATCTCTTCCTTTAAGGAATATATACATAAATTCTTAGAAGTGTATTTTGATGATTGGACTATATTTGGGCTGCTAAAAGACCATATAACTAGTTTAAGACTTATACTGGATAAATGTAGACACCACCAGATTTCCTTGAACTTGAAGAAGTGTATCTTTTGTGCACCTTTTGGAATTCTGCTATGTCACATTGTATGTAAACAAGGATTGATGATGGACCCTGTGAAGATAGCTATTATTGTGAACCTGCCACCTCCAAAGTCTGTTAAACAACTTCGCACTATGCTTGGTCATACTGGATATTACAGGAAATTTATTAAAGGGTATGCTCAGATTACTGCTCCGATGGAAAATCAGTTGAAGAAAGATATTAAGTTCAAATGGAACTCTAAGTGTCAAGCTAGCTTGGATATTTTGAAGGAAAAGATGGTAACTGCTCCTATCTTAGTATTCCCTTACTGGAATAAGGAATTTCATGTGCATGTCGATGCATCCTCCATTGCTCTGGGTATAGTATTGGCCCAGTCAGGTGAAGGTAATATTGATCACCCCGTTTCATTTGCAAGTAGGAAATTGTCCACCGCAGAGAAAAATTATACTACAACAGAACGTGAAGGTCTCACTATGGTTTATGCATTACAGAAGTTTCGACATTATCTGTTAGGATCTCATTTTAAGATGTTTACTGACCATTCTGATTTGAAGTATTTGGTTAACAAACCTGTGCTAGGTGGAAGGATATGCAGATGGCTGATTCTATTTCAGGAGTATGATTTTGAGATCATAGTCAAACCAAGAAGATTGAATCTAGGTCCTGACCACTTGTTGAGGCTCGAGTTGGGAGAAGAACCTACCAGCTTGGATGAAGGTCTTCCTGATGCCTAGTTGTTTGCCATCTAGATGGTTGATGAATATTTTCAGGATATTATTCAGTATTTGTCTACAGGTTTTCCACCCGCCGAGATGATAACACAACAGAAGAAGCAGCTGGTGGTTCACGCAGCTAACTTTACCTTAATAGCAGGACAATTATATAAGATGGGACCAGATGAAATACTACGCAGATGTGTCCTAGAGCATGAAAAGCCGTTAATATTGGCTGAGGCACATTCTGGGGCAGCAGGGGGTCATTACGCAGGAAAAGATATAGCACAGAAGATTCCGACAGCCGTATTGTGGTGTCCCATAATTCACAAGGATGTAAAAGAATATTGTCATAGCTGCGACATCTGTCAAAGGACGGGAAAACCATCCAGGAGGGATGAGATGCCTCTAGTTCCATAGGTAACTTTACAACCCTTTGAAAAATGGGCTATTGATTTTGTTGGACCTATCAATCCCCCCGCGAATAAGTCAGGAGCAAGATACATTATTACAGCAACGGATTACCTCACCCGTTGGGTCGAAGCTCAACCAGTGAAGAATTGTAGCACTGCTACAGCTACAAAGTTCATCTTCGATAACATCTTGTCTAGATTTGGGTGTCCTAGAGTCCTTATGAGTGATCAGGGATCACATTTTCTAAATAATACTATTGAATTATTGACTGAAGAATTTCAGGTATAGCATCAGAAGAGTAATGCCTATCATCCGCAAGCTAATGGAACTGTCGAAGCTTTTAATAAGATCCTCGAACAGGCTCTGACGAAGGTTTGAAACGTTAACAGAAATGACTGGGATCTTAGAATTCTAGCAGTACTCTGGGCTTATAGGACTGCCTGCAATAAATTGAAAGGCCATACACCTTTTAGGCTGGTCTATGGGCAAGAAGCAGTCATGCCCATGGAATATATTGTTCCTAGCCTTCGAATTTCTGCTTTCATAGAGATGGATGACCCAGCGATAATAACAGAAAGGCTGACAAAGATACTAGAACTTGAAGAAGACAGATTTATTGCAGGGTTCTAGCAGCAAGTGCAGAAAGCTCGAGAAAAATCATGGCATGATAGACACATCAAGAAGAAGCAGTTCCAGCAGGGTGATCTTGTGCTCTTATATGACAACAAATTCATGAAGTTCCCAGGTAAGTTCAAGACACATTGGAAAGGCCCATATATAGTGCAGAAAGTTACTGATGGTGGTGCAGTCCAGTTGGCTAAGTTGAATGGAGAAATTTTACCTTCTATGGTAAATGGCAGTCGTTTAAAGAAGTATAGGGATAGGCTAGGACCTCCTAATCAGAAGTAACACTAGGAAGGAAAGTCTAAGTACCAAGAACAGTTGGAATTGGGTGTTAGACTATAATGAAGCTGCCCTCAAAGTTATGACGTGTGGAAGACTGGAAAAGTTCGAAGGTTCATATTGTGTCGAGGGTTCTTGTCAAGGTGAAGCCAGAGTTAGTAGTTATGTCGAAGATTAAAAGTGTGTCGCAGTTTAAAATCTGACGGATGGGACAAACCAGACTTGGCGGCGCCGGCACGAGAACTTCCTTAAATGCCTGTAATAATGAGATTTTTGGAAAATCTTGCACCGTGTGGATAGGATTTCTACCACTCCACCAGATTTGGCGTCATTAATGCACCATGATGACAGATTCTGTTGCGGGATTCTATAAGAAGCTACACCGGCCTACGACTCCTGCATTGTGCATTTCTTTGAATTTTCATTAGGACCATCTTGAATGATTGCGAAGCCCAGGAGTTAGTACATGAGTTCAGGGAGAGGCGTCTGCAGAACCTTCTGAGCAACCCACCTATGCAGAAAGACTTGACCAGGACGAAGGCAGGCAAAAGTTCACTCTAAACCGGATGAAGGCACGCAGAAGTTCGCTCTAATGTGGAGCGACGAAAGGCACCAGGCCTCACGCAAAGACTCTGAGGCATCCCAAGATGTATCCTCCTGGTCTGGAAAAACCAAGGCAGCTGTTTGTCTTATGCACCTTGACACACAATTCTGAAGTCCCTAAGTTGTGGATGGTCAAATGTTCGGCAAGCAGATCGAGGGATGGGGTCGCTGATAGATCCAGAAATCCTTAAGCAACATTTTATGAAGAAAAGGAACAAGCCGCAAACAAATGCATGTAGGATTTCAGCAAGCAGTGCACCAGGTTTCGCCAACGAGAGTCTACCACCAGAAAAGCAGCAGAGTGTCCCGGGACGGGCCACTAGTGAGTCTTAGGGGCCTGTTGGGGCGCGCACCCCAACGGTCCTTAAGGCGGGTAACTCCGTGGGGTTTTGGATTTTGTAAGCGGAGTTACGGCTCAAAATAGTCTTAGGGGTGTTGGGGTTGACTAAAAGTCCTCTGTTTGTAATAAACCCATGGTTTAAGTCTGGGGTTTAGGGTTCGGGGTGCCCATGGTTTAAGACCATGGTTTTGTAATATGTGCACTATAAATAATCACTTTTGTAAAGAAGTAATGTTAGGCTTTTGATGAAAAAGGAACTGATGTGAAGCTAAGGCTTAATCTGTAAGAAAGGTTAAGTCCCAGCTGTGTGCGTGGACGACCTCTGCAGCTGTGTGCGCAGAGGGTTTTGGGTGATTAAGGAAATCTGTAGCTAAGTGCACAGAGGCCTGTAGCTATGTGCACGACTTTGAGGACTTGAAGGGATCTGCAGCTGAGTGTGTAGATCAGAACTGTGGTTTTTGTAGAAAGTTGAATAAAACACAGTTCTATGGACGTAACCCCTACACCGGGGGTGAACCACATTATATTTGGTGTTGTGGTTCTTTTGTGTTGTGTTTTGTTATGTTCTTTCATGCATTAATATCTATATATCTGATAAGTAAAGATCACTGCTAGATAATAACTTCGCTGTGAATTCCCAGTAAAGGGCTGTGCAAGGAACTGTTTGTTTATCTAACCGCGAAGCTAAATAAATGAATGTTACGCTCTATGATTTATATTTATAATCTATTAAAAGCTAAAGGTACAGTAATATCCCTCTTCTGCTTGCAGAAACCTGGTTCTGCGGCACCCCATAGCTGTTTCGGGTGAGACTGCGACCTGTTCGCAGGTTGTTGCCAAAAGGGCCAACACTGTGGGTCTTTTGTTGGTGCGAAGTTAAAGGTATAAAACCCGGGTCTGCCCTATTGCCCAACAATTTCAAATATTGTGCTTCTTTTGAAATGTTAATATAATTTATGAATTTCTTAATTGAAAGGGTAAAATTCAGATTTAAACTTTTTTTGAAAGGCAATTTTAACTTTACATTTCTGGGAGGGGCTAGAACCCTCCCCTCTACCTGGAATTTTGGGTGGTTCTCAGAAGAAAAGAGAAAAATATTATCCCTAGTTAGGGTGGTTCAATTTTGATGCAGGTAAGCAGGTGACAATATGATTATGTTGGTTATGCATCCGCTCATCGATGTTCCCACAATGAGGTGGAACAAAATTAATGAGCGATCCACCTGAACATAGAGGCCAATAACAACAAAATTATGCTCTTGATGCATGCCCTGCAGGGACAGAGTTTGACCAATGCTTGTATAAAAAATCATCTCTTTACTCCCAAATGAGGTCAAGGACTCGTCAATGCTTTTGCTTGGAAAAAGTGTTCGGTCTTTTAGGACTCTAGTAAGCTACTGGTTGCTTTCCCGACTTTAAAAAAAATAAAAATTCAGGCACAACTACAGAATAAGAGTAGAATAAATATTGTAGAACACATAATACACCGCTTCTCGATAACTCCCACTCATAACAGGTGTAAGCTATCTACCCGACCATTTGCACCGGGGCCCACTTGACTCCATCCGGTAATAGATTACTCCATTAACTTTCTGTGACAGTGAGAAAAAGAACAATAGATGCTTCTTTTCTTGCATTTTCATTGCAGATAAATTCTACAACAAACTATTATTACACTCCGATATAATGCAATAATGAAGAATACTAATTTACCAAATCAAATTGAATCTACAGACTGAACTCACCTAATCTGAAATTGTGTTCTAAAAACTTGTAATTTGAAATTCAATTGTTATGGATTTGATAACGCCAATGTTTTGTGTGTATGCTAGTTTAAAACTTTAACCTCCATGATCATGAAGGATAAAGAATCCAAGGTTTAAACCTGGATCAGGTTGCATAAAACAAACAAAGGAGTTGATTAATTGTTACAAGGAAGTTGGATAAATCAAAACTTACAATTTTTAACTTGCACTTAAAAAACAAGAATTGTCATGGATAAATTTATGGATGGATGAATTTGAGAGCGCACTTGGTGTGAAAGTAGGTGTTGGAATCAGTTGTTCTTGGTCTCACTAAAAGGTAACAGAGTAAGCTATCACCTGACGGTGACGACGTCAGATGGACCCCGGTGCAAATGGTCGGGTAGATAGCTTACTCCCTCATAACAGACCTAAACCTACATGAATCAGCTCGGCACATCAGAGCAGAATAGCATAGCCTAGGCTTTGTGTGTAGATTCATAAGTCCTCTTCCTCCTCATAGGACTTGTAGGACCAAGAATAAAGATGGGAAAACAGAGTTTGGAGAACCCTAGCAGGCTAGCCGTGAGTGGGATGAAAAAGTGGAAAGTTGGGAACACAGACTCTGGAAAACCCTGAAAAGATGGCGCTGGGAATGCTAAGAGAGTGAGAACCTTGTAGGAAAGTTGCTGTGAGAATGCTAAGAAGAGTGAGAACCCTGCAATTTATTACAGTAAAGAGCAAGAGGTAACATGCTGGTTGACAAACCCTGAACAATGATTTTCTCGCCGGACAACTTGCAAGGTTGGTAAATTATGGAAATTCACCTATTTTATGCCTGATTATATAACTAATTATCCCATTGGAATGAAATTAGTTGGAGCTTTCCATAGAATATAATCCCATCCTAAAGCCCATACAAGTGATCCAATCGCCCCTAAACCTTATATTTGCATTTACAGAAGTTGCACCATCTGAACCAACCCCATAATTGAAATCCCTCTTTCTGCAAATAGGGTCAAACATATGTCAATAAACTTTGCATCAATACTATGCCTGCTTCTCCAAACTTGAAATAACACTGCGAACACCACCATCTCTATCGCTCGCCCGCTCCACCATATTCAAATCCCCACCAATGGTCCATTTCGTAGTTGGGAGTGAAGAAGCCATCCATTCCCAAACAATAAACCTATTAGCAGCAGGGTTGGTGGCATAAATAGAGATAAACCCAAATATGTTTAGTACAGTTAGTATTATTCCATTAGATTCAATTATATATTATATATATTAGATTATTATCTATTAGTATAGTATATTATTTTTTTAGTATTATTTATTAAATATGCAATAAAGAGTTATAAGTGTTTCTTTTCTTTCTAGTATGTATAGTTAGTATTTTATTATAGTATATATTGTATAATATAGTCTTATATTAGTATAGATTTCTAAATAATGCTTGGTTTTTTATGACTGAATATATAAGAAGCTGTTTGAATGACTGAATCATCATGTATTCTTATAGTGTTTTCATGTGCTACATTACATAGGGAATAGTCTCCATGCATAATGAATCTCATCCATCACGTAATCAATAACTAATCTGCATTCTATCCACAACCCCAATAAATATTTCACAGAACTAATCTTTGCATTTATACAAATACTAAATAATATTGCGATGAACCTATCTTTTCGTTGTATCCAGCTGCTTTGCTTCCGAATCAAAATCGTGACCGACATGCATCTATGTAAAGGAAATACAATGGTAAAATATATTGGAACATTGATACAATACGGGGAGCACTCCGTAACGATAGAAAGCTCCCAATATAAATAAGTTGTGAAACTGAGGACTGTAAAAACCTTGCAATCCTTATCCCCGATATGATAAACATGAAGCATATCCTTCTTAGCATCTACAGAAGGTTCCTACAAATCCTCGAGTAGAACGCCTCGTTTCTGAATAACCAAACTCACTGGATAGTGTGTTTCAGAGCAAGTATTGAAGTCATTTGTGTGTGAGTGTTCATGCCTGTATTTGCTTGTTGTCATTTTACCTTTGGGGATAATTGATCACTTCACGGTGTTATTGTTGCTCATTGCAGTCCTCAAAGGATGTGGGGGGATGACATGTGTTTTTTTTCTGTTCCTCCTGTTCTTGAGGATGCAAGGAAAGTGTTTGACAATATTCCTGAATGGAATGTGGTTTTGCGGAGCAATATGAATGTAGGGTATGCTATGAACAATGGTATTTTGGAGCCCAGCAGCTCGAGATGCGGGTTAGATCAGGACTAACAGCTATTGTATACAGAAAAGGCTTGTGTCTGTCTAACAGGTCTAGACAGAAGCATACTGTTGGTGAAATTATAATTTATATGAGTGTAGATGTGGAACACGTTGGAAAGTTTTCCTAGTACATGCATGATATCTGGCTTCTCCCTCTACAGGTACTCCTGGCTTTAGTAATTCTATACAAGAATATTGACATGGCGTCTATTGCAAGGCTGGTAGCCACAGTTGGAATCATGGTTGGCAATACCCCTTTCTCTAAACTACAATAGAAATATCAGGGTAAGATAATGGAGGCAAAGGCAGTCACTTTTCTCTTCTGGGCAGCACCAACCTTCGTGTCTGCTATTACATTTGGTACCTGCTTGCTAATAGGGGTTCCATTGACAGCAGGTAAAGTGCTTTCTGCCTTAACAAATTTCCAAATCCTTCAGGTGCCTATATATAATCTTCCTGAATTGGTTTCTATGATTTCTCAATGCAACGTGTCGTTAAACCGAATACCCACTTTTGTACAGGAAGAAGAGCTGCAATGCAATGTAGTAGAGAATCTACCTAGGGATTCAACTGACCTGGTAGTTGAGATCAAACATGGAGACTTTTCATGGGATCCAACCTCCAATGATCTGACATTAAGGAGAATAAATTTGCAGCTAAGAAAAGGCATGAAAGTTGCAGTCTGTGGATCAGTTGGTTCTGGAAAGTCAAGCTTGTTGTCCAATATCCTGGGAGAAATACCCAAGCTATCAGGGATTGTGAAGGTCAATGGTACCATAGCTTATGTTCCAGAGCCTCCATGGATTCAAAGCAGGGAAATTGAAGAGAAAATATTATTTGGGAACAAGATGAATAGAAACAAGTACGAAAATGTACTTGAAGTATGTGCTCTAAAGAAAGACATAGAATTGTTTTCTCATGGGAATCAGAAAGAGATTGGAGAAAGAGGGATCAATTTGAGTAGCAGAAAAAAGCGAAGAATACAACTTGCTCATGCAATCTACCAAGATACAGATTTCTATATTCTCGATGACCCTTTTAGTGTTGTTGATGCTTATACAGGAGCTCACCTCTTTAAAGTACTACTCTCCATCTCCAATTAGAAGGATTGAATGCATTTGTAGAGTAGATTGTCAATGTACACTTTTATTTGAATGTATAGTCCAATGCCTCGCCATCAGCGCATGACAGGTTACTCTACCAAACCCAACTAGATCTTATCACTTCAAGACCAAGGGCAATTGGGATATATACCCTGGTTTTCTCTAAACAACCTACCAGAGGAGATCCATTACACTAGAGTCTTCATGTCTTCGTACGTGAACAACATACAGCCCGTCATTCGTAATCACGTCAGCTACCCATTTTAATTGTAGGAGAAATAAACTAAGTTGGTATGGAATAATAAGTAGAACCAGCAGCAGATTTAGTTTACCAAATAATCTAACATGAGTTCCTTCTTGGAGTTATGGGATAGAAGATAGTGGTATGTGTGACACATTAAGAAGAATTTTTATCTGCATCTGACCTTATACTGGTGAGCCCACTTTCTACACTTGCAAATTTGTAACCTTTATGTACAGAATAGTTTACTCTTTGAATAGGAAATTGCTAGTGTCAAGTCATGAAAAAGTGTTAGGGATCTTTTGGGAAACTTTGCAGGTTATGCAAGATGGAGACATAGTTCAAGTTGGGAGGAATGAATATATACTGGGTGGTGCGTATTTATTAAATCTAGTTGGTGCACACTAGCATAATTTGAATGCAATTGATGCAGCACAAATTTCAGCTAGGGGGATAGTGCCACAAACAGGCAATAGCAGAAGTAGATTTCTGCAATACCATGGACTCTGAATCTGATAAACCATATCAAATGAGGATGCAGAGGACCGAGCGACATGAATCAATGAATTTAGATTTGAACAGATTGTAAAGGAAGAAGAAAGAGAAACTGGGAAGGTCAAAATGAAAGTATACTCTTCTTTTATAATTGCAGCATATAAAGGTGCCTTGGTTCCTATCATATTGGCAGCACACATACTATTCCAGGTGCTGCAAATCAGTAGCAATTACTGGATGGCTTGGGCTTCCCCTCCAACCCAATACCAGAAGTCCACAGTCAGCAGTAGAGTTCTCATTCTTGTGTACATATTACTTGCAATAGGGAGTTCCATCTGTGTATTGATAAGAGGTCTTTTCTTCTAGCACCTACAGCGATTGAGATTGCACAAAGACTTTTCACAACCATGCTTACATGCATCTTCCATGCACCAATGTCCTTCTTCCATTCAACCCCAACTGGATGCATCTTGAATCAGGTCAGTACATGTTTGTATTCAACAAGCTTGAAATTGTTTGATAAGCAAAAGATAACTTAGGAAAAAATAGTTTGTTTGTGATGCTTTTGTATTGCCCATCTAAACAATAATTGTGAATGCAAACTATAAACATCAGCATCTATATAGAATTGCTATAGATTAGAGTTTTTAATATTTTTATATTGATTCCACTTCAAGTCAATAATGGAGACTGGTAGTCTAATTGATGTGAAGAAATAGCTTGTAAAACTGATATTTCCTGCCGAGTGAAATCGCCCTTCTCTATCCATAGGCATTAATAGATCAGAGTACTGTAGACACAGACATTCCTTACAGATTGGGAGGGTTATCATTTGCAGTAATTCAACTATTAGGAATTGTAACAATCATGTCTCAGATTGCTTGGCAGGTCTTCATTGTTTTTATACCGGTCACTGCAATTTACCTCTGGTATCAAGTAAGTAACTTTGCTCCATGAAGCGAGTTTCTTGATTGGAACTTATATTTATGGTTGCTCCTGTGAGAGACTCAGGAAAATGGTGTATGATGGGAGCCTTTCTAATTCCCACCAATCTAGCCATCTCCCTATCAGATGAAATGTAGTAATGCTTCCAAGCAGTACCTCATTAAAAATACCATGTAGTCATATGGAGTGGCTCTGTCTTCACTTGAATTTTCTATCCAATCTTGTATTTTGCGCTTCTTTAACAGTCCTAGTGAGCTTGCCAAATGGCATAATTGATCCAAGTAAGGACTATTCCTGGAAAGCTTAATCCACACCTAGTTGTTGCATATGCCAACAAGGGTACGACGAAAGTTTCTCCTCCTTCATTGTGTGCAGGTCTTGTTGGCTTGGCAGTAACATATGGATTGAATTTGAATATAGTACAAGCTTGGGTCATATGAAACCTATGCAACGTGGAAAAAAATGATTTCTGTGCAGAGGATAATGCAGTATTCTAATATACCAAGTGGAGGGCCATTGTTGATTAATTCTTCAAGGCTAAGTCACAATTGACCATCAACAGGAACAATAGTGCTTAAGAACCTTGAGGTGGGTGCAACAAAACCAAACTGGATGATTTATTTGAAACCTTATGCTATTGGGAATTTAACTTTATCATGGGAATGTAAGAGGAAAAGAAAGAAAGAATGACGGGAAAGAAAGAAATAATAAAGAGAGCCATTGTTTGTTCCATGGTTGGCCCATGAAGGCAGTTATTTTGGGTCATTATTTGATCCTTGGTTGGGCATCAAGGCCTTTAAATCAAAGTGTAAACAACATTCTCTTATATCAGGTGGTCTGTCTTGTTAGTTTTTTGTCAATATGTACTTCACAGCAGAATAATTAATGTTGTATAGGCTGGAACCTACATCATTAGATTTAAGATCCAATGGATGTATATCTCAGCATATATAACATTTATTACACTATTGAGGAGTGCATTTGTTTTGTTAAAGGGTATGTAGGGTTGACACACCCTGTAAGGGGGCATTCTGTGTTCTGTGGCTGGCCCATTATGGACAATAAATCGGGTCACTGTTTGCTTCATAGTTGAGCCATTAAAGTCGTTAAGTTGGGTTAGTTGATATATCCACAAAGAGTAAACAGTATCATGTCACATCATATGATTCATTGCTTAAAGAGGGAATCATTGTTTGTTCCAAGGTTGGCCTGTCTAGGTAGAGTCTACAATGGTATTCCTGTAATGACTTCCTAACCAAGGATGGCCCCTATAATTGTACAAACTGTAGGAAGTTCTCTTGTCTTGGCATCAAGAACTCTTTCCAAGAAAATATCTTGTATTCAAGATTCAAATAACCTTTGATCTTACATAATTTATTTTATAGAAATGCAAATATTGGTCTTGAATCCCAATGTTTACACCTTCACAATCTACATAAAAGTTCTTGAGACAGCTGGGAAAGTGGATGAATCATGAATAAAGGCAGGAAACACTATGAGTGTGAGAGGTGGGCAAGAGATGTGAGTGTAGCTTGATTTGAGTGTGAGAGGTGCCCTATTTTCTGTCTCATCTATAGTCCAGTTATCCAATGTCTGATCTTGGTGAATAGACATTGATTTTGAAAACCAATTTATTCCTAGAATCAAGTTAAAGCAAGAAGGTTATGAATGACAACTCGACTACCGATCAGTGAAAAATTATAGATTAAGGAAAGGTTAAAAGGGTTATACCTAGATCCGTAGTTGGACCAATATTAATATCGATTGCTAGAGTTTGCAATTCAGATGTGTTGAGGGTGACACATAGAATTTCCAATTGAAATAAAACTATCTTACTACCTAGAATCATTGTGAGTTACTGGTCAAAGCACATAAATAAAGCATGGGTGGACAATGAAGTAATACACCAGTCAATGATAGAACATCTCACACTTCTATTAATAGAATTCGCTTGGTATGCAAGTTAAGATGGTGATGCACATGAGAGAAAAAAAAGAGTAGCAAGAGTCAGCGTGATAGAGTATTGTGCATGTTAAAGCTATTAAATCAATAAAGTAATACAAATGGGAAGTTGAGTGAGTCATTTCAGCGGTAGAACCCAAAAAACAAAAATAGTATAATGCATGATAGCTACTTTCCTTTCCAGCTTGACAACCTTTTGTGATTCTATCCAGCATTTGTTTCCATAAATTCTTTTTGTTCTTTCCCTAGAATAGGTTCTCTGTTGCATCCCAACAGTTATGAAATTCTTTGTTTTTTACCATTATAATTGAAGAAATATATCTCATATTTTTTAGCATTAATCCTTTCACTGGATGCTCTTTTATAGTATAAGACAATTTCCTTTATTTCATAGGCTTCATGATGGAGAGGTTTCTTGGCCAAACCTGGTATCATCTGCATTTTGCAGATGGGATATTGGTGGAGAAAGTGAGGACACTATCAACTTGTGAAGCTCCCCTCTGTTTTAAGCATCCTCTAATGCTCTGCATGATCCTTGGCTATAATGATAGAGAGATAGGGAGAATGGTCTCCTTGAAAGGTTGAGAATTATTCTAGAGGAATCATATAAAATTCTTAATCCCGAAAACCTACGGTCATCACCTGGTAACATTTGTAAAATATGAACCAGGTGGGGCCTAAGACAATCCCCTACTTTCAGGTCAGCTGGCCTAACTAAATGGCCACGATGGTTATGCTGCCTTTAATTCAACCCTTGTGAGGGAAATCTGGCCACTTTTGTGAAATTTGAGCCCTGGTGGGGGCTAAGACAATCCCCTACTTTCACCAATCCAGTTAACCTCTTATGGAAGGTCTCCTTGATGAAGATCCCTTTGGGATTTAAATAAGATAGCTGGAGAGCCATTGAACCATTGATATTTATGGAAAATCTATGCGAGGAGAGTAACAAACTTTCATCCAAAGCCTCCAGTACATTGAGAAATTGAAATTTTGAAGCACCCTTTTGAGGGAAGTCCAATAACCCTATTATAGACTTTGGTCCTATATTGCATGAAACTCCTAAATTGCCCATGTACTAGTACTGGAAACTTGTGGAAACTTGGAAACACCTCAAAAAATTCTCGAAAATCCCCAAGTGCCCATGAAGGTTGTGGTACTAATAGGAAGTTTAAAAATCCCTAATTTATAGTAAATGAAGACAGTTTAATCTCCATATCGTTTATAAACCTCCTACAAATTAACTTATCATTCTTATTTTATTGCAAGATAATGTGTTTTAAATTTTATATATATGGGGTTGTGTAACTGCATTTCTACACGTTCCTGTTTCTGAAACCAGTACATGTTTTGTGCAACTTAGCTTCGGCCATATCATTCCTTCCCTTTTCCTGGAAAGCAATGAATGAATAAGCTCATTCCAGAATCTCCTTTCTTGAATTCTTGCAGTGTTTCTAAAATGATTTTAGGTAGAATGTGTTTTATTTTATTGCCATCACCCCAGAAATCACCTTATAGACCGTTTTACAGAGGAAAATTTCAGGGTTTCTAAAATGATTTTAGGTAGAATGTGTTTTATTTTATGCCATCACCCCAAAAATCACCTTATAGACCATTTTATAGAGAAAAATTCACTTAAAAGGTAGCTAAGGAGTTAGAATTTTATTATATTGGAGTTAGAAATAAAAAGGTATTATTAAGATCTTTGAAAACTCTCTTAGGACTTCTTGATTCTTCTACCACTTCGATCAGATCCTCCTTGATGATCTCACGATTTTTCTGGAAGAAATCAGTTAGGAAGCCATCTGATCTAGGAACTTTGTCCTTCATCAATAAATGAGCTAATTGAACTTCTGAAACTGAATCAAGAAGCAGGTTGTTGTCCTCTCTAACCAGTGAGGGAATACGAGACATGAGTGCAACTTGGTTTCTTCCTGATCAAATCTCTCAGTGGGGTATAATGAGACAGGAGTGCATATTTGTTTTCTTACTTATCAATTTCTTCTTCCTAAACCAGGCCTTCAAATGGAATTCTTCTTTCCTTCTAATTTCCTCTTGATCCTCACAAAGTCTCCCATCTAAGAGTAAAAGATGTTTATTTCTATTGTCTTGTCCTGAGAAGTTCCTACAACTTGAAAGCAAATGAAATAGGTCCCAAACAGTTTCAAATCTTAAAATAAAAAACTGAGTTTATGTTCTGGAAACCTGAAACATAGTTTTCTATTTTTCCATAACAATGTTTGATGTTTTGTTGCAGTCAGAATATCCAAAACACATACCTTTATTAGCACAAATTCTTGAGGGACTTGTCGCAATGAGTAGCAATGAAGATAAGAAAAGCATGAAAAAAAGGTATTTCTATCATGTTTATAAACCTTTGAAGGATTTGTAGGAAGATTGTTATCACCATAACTTAGCTATATATGTAATACCTTCTGCTGTTTCATTCTTTTCTATTTATAATTTTGTATTCATGCCAGGCAATAGATGCTGCAAATGAGGTTATTGACAATATTGATAAAGATGAATTAGCAAAATATTTCTCAATGAAGAGTGAATCTGAAGATGAGGATGCAGCTGTATGTATCTATTTCATTTCATACAGATTTCATCCTTTTTTCAATCTTGGACTATAGATCACTTTAAACTATTGAACTATAGACATGCTTACAGCATCTGCTAATCTGTATCTAGGAAACCAAGAAGAAAATGGAAGCTCTCCATGACCAGTTAGCAGATGCACTCTATAGAAAGGGATTAGCACTAGCAGAGATTGATTTGTCAGAGGTAGTTTATTTTTTGTTGTTGTAAATTTCTAGGCTGGCCCTATGATTTTTTTCAGTTTAAGTTGGAAATTTTCCTCGCCTCGTAACAGATGTAAGGTTTCTTTGTTGTATACATTGATGTCATGTCATTTTTATCGAAGTTAAAATCTTTTCATATCACGTCAATGTCTGAAATACATTTCTCTTTGTATCTAGATGAAAAATGCATACTGTGTCCTTGGATCAATAGAATGAACTACAAAATGATTGCTTTGTGTCCAAGTTGATTTTACAATTACTATTATTAAGGATAAATAATATTTGCTAACAAGAATAGTCTATGATATGATTTAATTAGCTATAAATTAGTATTAAGTGGAAGGACATGATAGAAATGATCCTTAGTCACCGGTGCAAGGAAAGTAATATTCTTGTTCTCCCATTGGAACAATTCTAGTCAAGTTGGATTATTTCTTATAGGTTTCTATTTTGATCAGCATGTTGGATTTAATGTCCATTTATTGTCAGGGATAGGAGTTATGCTCTACAGTTATAGCATGCAATATTGATGTGGTGATATTAATCTTGTGTTTTAGTCTAATAAAGTGTTGTTAAGTATAGATGAATAGGTCAATAGTTATGACAATCATAGCAATAAGTTGTTGGGTATGAGACATTGCAATACATATGATATTAATTATTAATAAAAATATAAATCAAGGATTGCATTTCTTTCTGATATCATCCATGTCCTCTCATCATTATTAGGGGCATATTCGAGGATGTGCAGTGAGTGAGCAAAATGTGAAGAAGAAGAAGCATGTGTAACCGGTCTTTATGACATGAGATCCATCATCAAGAAGACTAAACTGTTAGATGGAAAATTTGCATATGTTGCATGGTTGCACTAGGAAGAGGTTATAAACTGGAGATTTATACCTGAAACAAAAGATTCTAAAATAATTTTTGTAATTATTTGAAGATTAACTTTGATAGTCAGTCCTTGCATTTCTGGAGAAAGAATATCTTCATGTGAAACTCTGTCCATCTGCTTCTCCTGGCTACCACCATCACCTTCGTCCCATACAGAATCTGACATTTTAGTGTCTACTTGACCAAAAGCAATGCTTGCTTCATGCTGAGATTGAACAAAAGGATCAAAATCTCTCCTTTTAGGGGGCATTATCACCGTGCTTTGATGCTTGCCTCTTTTCCCTTCTCTTCTATCCCGGGACTCCAAAAAGTTGCCAGTGCTCATCCTTTCTGTCTCAATGTTGCTCAGAGAAATATACTCCTAGGAATTTGGGAGGAAGAACTATTTATAGGACCAATTATTCTATAATAACCTATTGTCTGTCCCTTGGAAAAACATCAAATAACTTTACTGAATTTAGTGCACTACTTTGAGGTTTCAAGTTGTGTCTAGATAGAAAGAGAGAAACTAGGAATCTAAGAAGAGTTCCTCCCAGTAACTAACTTGTTAAAGAGCAATTGGTTCAATTTCCATATGGGGACAAAGGGTCTAAAATCTGACAGGAACGGAGTCATCCTGTACTCTTTCAAAATGACTATCAGATCCTTTCCTCCCAGAGCAGGAGAAGAACAATTTACTCACTGACAAAGTTTTAGAAGAAAGCCACCGATGACTGGTGATGGCCTGTGATGTTCTTTGTTCGCAAGATATTATGTTGGAATACTGAACACTACCAAAAAAATGAGGGTCACTCTGTCTCTTTTTAGTAACTTTTAAGAGGAGATAGGATTAAGGGGGGTCTCTCCTTATCAAACAGTAGAAATAATTCAAATCTAGGAGAGAGTAAACAAGCAGAAGAAGCTAGCAATAAGGGAGGATGGTAAACAAGAGATGGGACACTAGTTGTGGGATATTATTCTCTTGAACTTGTGCAAATTACAATGACTTATGTAAGAATTTTAATTTCCTATAGTGGGATTCACAATTTTAGCATAGAACTGTGATTCCTGTTGAATCTTTTCAACAATTGGTATTGCTGGCTACTTGCAGCTGCATAGTCATATAGTATAAAGATGGAACATGTCACTGGTGTGAGTTTTTTCAAGAAATTTCATCTTGAAAGTTCATGTATCTGTATCGTGCATCTCTTGGAAAATCACTGACTATGATATTTCACAGGCAACTTATCAACGGGGGAAAAGGAGTTGAGGACACTTACTGGGAGCTTGTAATAAAACATATCCAAGATGCATGTGAATTAATTGAACCCATTTATAATGCAACTAGATGAACCCATTTATAATGCAACTGGAAGAGCAGATGGTTGTGTTTCTATTCAAGTCTCCCCCAGACTTGTTCTTGATACAGAAGGGACTGTTGAAGCTGCTAAGTGGCTGCACAAAACAATCAATCGCTGCAATGTCTACATTAAGATTCCGGCAACTGTAGAATGTATTCCATCTATAAAGCAAGTTGTTTCACTTGGTATCAGTGTGACTATTACTGTAAGTCTATTATTTTCTCTGAAGTTTTCTTCTTAAATAAATGCAGGCATTATTTTCAATTGCCAATTATTGCTTCATTTGTCCAAATCTTGGAGCCCAACATGGTATGGTACAAATTTTATTTGCTTCAAATTTAAGCTGAAACATTCGCAAACTAGGAGGCAATTTTTGTCTCTTGGTTGCACATTTTAGATGCTAAAGGCACATCGCATTATAAATGGTGTTCAAGATGTAGTTTGTACTATTAAGGCACTGGATAATGAGAAAGCCAGTTGTCATGCATGACATTTTTAAGAGTTATAGCTTCCCTCAGTATGGCCATTTACTGTGTGAGCTGGCTTTCAATCTTTTCCTTTTAAGACCACACTGACTTCATATTCTCTGCCAAATATGGAATGCGGATCTCCAGATCAATGAAGAAGTAAAAATCACAGGATAACTTCCTAGAAAAATGATCTCTCTTGTACAATGGGGCTTCTAAATATACTGCTGGGAATTTGGGAGGAGGAACTATTTATAGGACAAATTATTCTATAATAACCTATTGTCTGTCCCTTGTAAAAACATCAAATAACTTTGCTGAATTTAGTGCACTGCTCTGAGGTTTCAAGTTGTGTCTAGATAGAAAGAGAGAAACTAGGAATCTAAGAAGCGTTCCTCCTAGTAACTAACTTGTTAAAGAGCAATTGGTTCAGTTTCCATATGGGGACAAAGGGTCTAAAATCTGACAGTAACGGAGTCATCCTGTACTCTTTCAAAATGACTATCAGAACCTTTCCTCCCAGAGCAGGAGAATAACACTTTACTCATTGACAAAGTTTTAGAAGAAAGCCACCGATGACTGGTGATGGCCTGTGATGTTCTTTGTTCTCAGGATATTATGTTGGAATACTGAACACTACCAGAAAAATGAGGGCCACTCTATCTCTTTTTAGTAACTTTTAAGAGGAGATAGGATTAAAGGGGGTCTCTTCTTATCAAATAGTAGAAATAATTCAAATCTAGGGGAGAGTAAACAAGCAGAAGAAGCTAGCAATCAGGGAGGATGGTAAACAAGAGATGGGACACTAGTTGTGGGATTCTACAAGAATGTGTCTTCATCTGGATTGGTTAGTTGTCTTTGTGTGCAGATGTGAAGGATTGCATCTTTATATTAAGTTTAAATGATGATATCACGATAATCAGGGTCATGATATTCATTTATGCTTTGCATTGGAAAAGCATTGAAATTTTGTATTTAATAGAAAACAAATCACTCCATTGATTTGCTTTGTGTACTAGCACAGCCACTTAACTTGTGGCTGGTGAACACCAATAGGTCACAAGTTAAGTGTCACGAATAAGTTATTGGTTACTTGTTTTTTCTTTCTTCTAGTTAAATGAGTTGTCTGTTAGAAACTTCCCATTATCCACGCATTAGCTAAGAGTGCATTAGCTACCAGTTAGCTATCTCTGGAAAAGAACTTTTGTGCTTAAGCAGGACCATAAGCTCAGTGCTGTAGGTATTCTTAGGTTTAAATATAGGCTCCAATACATTCCTGGGGTTTGACAGTTAAAACCTATTTTTGTCCTTCCTAGAATGTTCTTTTAGATTCCAGGTATTGGCTACATTTGTTATTCTATTAAGCGAGCATTTAACACCTGTCCTGGTAAGTATTCTTCTATTGGATTTTTTTTTCCTTTAGAAGACTAATATCATGCCAAATTCTAAATTGGATATCAATCTTGCAATGGATATGTTACAAAGTGCATTGTGGTTGTAGGATTCCTTTGAACTAAAATGTCAGTGTGGTTGACTATGAAAAATTTAAACTTGCACTGCTATTAAGCTGAAGTACATGGTCTGTTTGTTTGTCATAATTTTCTGACATGTAGAAATCTGGAGAACTGCTTTGTAACAATTGATAGAATGGTCATTGACCTATTATAATTTGTGATTTTAATTGTGAATGCTACAAGATTCAAGGGATTATCAACTTTTATCCTGAATCAACTTTGTATCCTGAATACAAGTCAAAGATACATTTTGATTTCATCATTTTTATGTGAGTTTTGAATTTTCCTATCTGCTTTTACATTTTAATGGCCATGCATGAATTGATCTTGTGCTGCAGACATGTTTAAGTTTAACTGTCTAAATCTTAAAAAATTTCAAGCACGTTTGCATAATTGGATTCATATTTCATTACAGTACAAGAAGAGTTTGCTTTGACAGTGCCCTAGTTTTACTCAGATGGCCTAGTTTTACTCAGATGATTGAAATTTTATGCTTATCTGATAATGTCTATAAAATCTGCTGACCCCCCAGGCACAAGAGAATGCAAAGATGCACTACACAAATGCCTAAAGTTAGTGATGCTAATGATGTGTCTGGAGGGATTTTGGAGAAGTTCCCAAAGCGCCTGAATGATGTTCCTCCTAGAGTTCTCAGTGGTTCATTATCAGGTGTTACTGCTGAGACATATAATGTTGATACACAGTTGTAGAGAAAGTACATGAAAGGCTACAAAAGAATGAACAAATATATTGGGGAGAGTAGATATCGTAATGTTATGGACATGAATGCAGGTCTTGGTGGCTTTGCAGCAGCACTTACATCCAACAAAGTTTGGGTTATGAATGTTGTCCCAACCATTGCAAAAAGGAATACACTTGGTGTGATATATGAAAGAGGCCTTATTGGAATTTATCATGACTGGTATGGTTACCCTTCATTTCTCTTTTAATTTTTGCAAGGATTTAATTTCTGTTATAGAAATATAACCTATAGTTGGAGGAACACAATTCACAATAATATACATGCATAGGTAGAAGACTAGGTTTCCACTCTCATCCCATTTTGGGAAAAGGATTATAGGAACAAACTGCATCTAATATGTAATATAACATGTAAAAACTCTGGTTTTTGTATCCTTATACCTTTTTAATGGCCCTAGTGAAGCATAGTAGATTGACAGACAAGATGCTCACCCAATTGAAATCATGCCATGTGTCTACTACACGATGCGCCAATAGATTCCATTCTATTTTAAAATGAGAGGATCCCTCCTCACCATATAACATAAAAATCATGGTTTTCATAAACCGATATGGGTATCTCAAGTATTGTGTAGAATACATCCAATTATTCTTTTCTAAGAAGGCCTTATATTCAGTCCACCAATCTTTCAATTTTTTTACTGGATTGAATTCCTTGGCTCTGTACTCATCCAGAAATGTTTTGTTCAATAGCAATTGAATTTTCTTCAGCTTGAACATTATTTTGAATGAATAGGGTTGTAAATAAGCTATGGAAACCCTACCTTCACTTATGACTGATCTCATTCCAAGATT
>LPNX011028705.1:239953-304267 GCA_001517045.1 Pseudotsuga menziesii
TTGTTTTCACAATGATTTATTGAGTTTGAGGATATTCCCTTATCTGAAATCCTTATGGCATGCTTAGGTGGCAAGCTGGGGTGCATAAATTTTGAAGAGAAATGTTTTGACCATGTCATTTGCACCAAGGGATTCACATGAAGCCCAAGTGTAGTTTTCTTTGGAGTGAGGCATGCCTGCTGTGATTGGTGTAATGCAGACACAGCAGCTTCCTTACCCTTCCCATAGTAGGGATCGAAACGTCAAGATTTGCGAAATCATCCAACACAACTCCTTCTTATTTACAATTCTCCACTGTGTAAATGACTACTTTCATAAATACTAGTTACTGGTGAGCTGTAATAGTAATAATTATGTAGTTTGTAGATTGATATCTATCATAAATTTGTTTGAATATCATCATTGTCAAGAAATAACAACTTCTTAAAGGGTGCCAGCTCAATGGTAGAGTGCTTGCCTAATTATAGGCAGGAGGTTGGTGGTTCGATTCCTCCATGCCCTATCATAAATTTGTGACTACAAAAACGACTAAATTCACATATATACGACTATTAGTAGCTAATTTCTCGTATCTTAGTCATATTTAGCTTAGTCATTAATATGTTAACATTTAGTGGTTTATTTAGTCGTATATTTGGTCATTAATGGTTGCAATCAGTGACTAAATCAGTGACTAAATCAATGATTAACTCAATGACTAAATCAATGACTAAATTTGTGACTAAATCATTAACTATCAATGACTAAAACAATGACTAAATCATTGTCTATTAATGACCAAATCAATGACTAAATCAATGACTAAATCAGTGACTACTAAGTCAAGCTATTAATGACTAGTGAAATACGGCTAGCTATAAGATAGTGGTAATTTGATACTATTAGTCACCGACTCAAAAATAGTCGTTTATAGCCTGATTTTAGTCATTAATTTCTCATTTTCTACTAGTGTTCTCAGCCAGGGCTGACTATTGTATATTATTGTACAGTATTTTGCATAGTTAGGTTTTTCTTATGGTGATCGAGTTTGTGACTAGCTTTTGTTTCTTATGGAAGATGTCAATGGAGTCTTCCATCTATATAGGATTTGCGGATGGTGCTAGCCGCCACACTCAACACTCAGCCTATGGTGCTTGGGTGATTTATACTCCTATGAGTCAGGTATTGTCTTCAGGAGGCGTATGTTTATGGCCCTCTTCGAATGATGTTGCTGAGTATAGTGTCATTATCAAGCTTCTGCGGGATGCCATTTCACATGGTGTTCTCTCTCTTGAGGTACGTCTTGATTCGTAGTTAGTAGTGTCACAACTTAATGGCTTGTATCATGTTAGGGATCCAACATTATTGCGAATATTCTTACGTGTGATATTGTTAGAATGACAATTTGACAACATAACATATATACATGTTCAAAGAATTTATAATCAAGTTGCTGACTCATATGCTAACTATGTGTTAGATTGGCATTTGATTCATAGACAATAAGCTCATCACAAACATACATTTTTACACATGTAAATAAATAAATCGATCATCATAAAAGTTTTTCATTAAACATCCAAAATGTGATAATACATAAGTGTCATAATACGAAAATGGGGCTTCCGAGCCACCAAAATATAAATACATGATAGTACAAAATGTATCACTCCCAGGTATCTAATCCTGGGAAGGAGGAGGGGGGTTCTGATCATGGAATGTCACCATGGCTCTAGCTAGGCGTCGAAATAACCACACCCATGCTCATGGTACACTCACCACCTGACGCTGCATGGCCTCAGGCAGGTCCTCGACCTGCACCATGGGTACCCTATGTGTTAGCCGCACGAAGTTGGTATGAATGCTTTGGAGCGTCTGCTCCACATCCACACCCATAATGCCATCTCCTCTTCCCCTCCATCTATGAGGAGGGAAACCGTCAGGCCACTGTGGTCCTACATCTGCATACATATGATAGGATGTCACTATGTGTTGTCATGCAAAAACATTTCTTTTGAGTCTATATATATCAAAAAAATAAAAAATTAAATAATTCAAAAAACTTAAAAAGAGGGTTGGGATTCATTACCAATGTTACCATATGCTGATCCTGGTGGTAGAGGCATGTCGAGGTCTCCCCAAAAATATATACCTGCATAGGGGTAATCATTGATGGAAACTATCTTCCGCCGCCACCATGGAAAGAAATCTGTTGGATAGGGGTTGGACACCCTACCTCCACCCAGTCCACACATCGCATCTGCCCAATGTCGTTGGGCTGGATCTTGAACCCTGTGAAGAGGAATGTCAAATCTAGGGCTGAGTCCCAGAACACGCTCAAAGAAGAATGTGCTCAGTATATTGCTGAAACTGAAGTTTCGTACCCTGCCCATCTTGCAGTTGCTGAGTTGTTGCTTCATGTTTCTCAACAGTGCAGTACTCTAATTTTAAACTATGGGTCTCATGCACTCCACTGCATAGAACATCAAGGGCCATGAGGCCTGGTGGAGTGAGGCTAGTCCTGCTATCCTACCGAGTGTCAGTAGTATGGCCTTTAGGCCTAGCACCTATATGGAGTTAGTTGGGATCTGACTCCCGACCGTCTTCATTTCCAGATAACAGTATATAACTATATACTCATCTATGGTGAGGCCACCTCTGGGCCCATGAGACCATAGGTTCACCACTTCCCCCGTCGGGACAATCTTGTAATGAAGTATATGTCCTCCACCTCTATAGTGAGGGACATCCCATCAATCTGGAAAGACTTCGAGTCAGGATCCCAGTAGTCTACTAGCATCTACAGCAGTCTTGGTTTGGCCCTTAAGCCACCAAGACACCAAAACTTGTAGAGCCCGCATGCACGAAGAGCTTGTTGTGCCATTAGATCTCCCCGTACTACTTCTTCTACATCCCTGTGCTCTCGTTCCCTCCATTCTAAAACCATCCTGCATGTTGAATTTAAGCGTCGATCATTAAATGTCATAGAAAAACTTAAATGCGGCCGCATACATGACTTTTTGCTAAACAGCCACGTATGTATGCGACTGTTTGCTAAACAACCGCGTATGTACGTGACTTTGAGGCATTTTTCTGTGTATAGCCATCCCTATACGTGGAAAAATCCTTGATTTCTGCGTGGGATGAGGTGCATATTTTAAAGTGGCCTAGAAATTGATTTGGACCATGGAAATTTCAAAAATTTACATGAAAATGAAAGAGTAGGGCATGGGAAGTTACCTAGAAGAAACGGTGTTGGATTCCACTGGTTGGAACTCCCGAAATTCATGTTTGAAGTTCTGAACTCAATTGGGTAAAAATATCAAATGTTATATAATGTTTTAAATTTTTCACTATTTATAGAAATTTTTCAAATTTTTGAAAATTTTTACCCCCTTTCTATAGTTTTGGACTGTTTCTGACCCTTTTGGACCATTTTTTACTAATATGATGATGTAGGAGACCATTTTGAGCACCGTTTCAACCATTTTTTTGACCCATTCATGCCGATTTCAAGTATGATGTTTAAACTGGCATATAGGTTAGATTTCATCTCCGTTTGCATTTTTCATGACCGTATGACCATTTCATTATAACTTTAGGTATGAACCCATTCTATCCTGTCATGGAACCTTCTTGTTGTCTTAGAAGTGACATGATGTGAATGGTAGAGCTTGACCGTACATGGGTACCCTAGTTAGCTCCTTGTTTGCATTTTGTGCCCATGGCGACAATTTGTCCTTTAGGGTGAGGGAGTCTGTTGTATAGTATCACCATGGCATTTCACAAGAGCCTCATACTCTTCTTGATCTGTTTGCTGGCTTGCTTCCCCTGGACTCCCTTATGTCAAGTTGTAATTGCATTATCATGAGCTTTTCCTGCCTCATTGAGCTTTATGCTGGCTTCCCTGACTTTGAGTATTAGCCATACAGCCCAAGCTTGTCTCATGTCTAGCCACGCAGAGCCATTTCATATATCCTTTGCAGCTTGATTCCCTATTTTTACCGGGAGGGGACTTTCGCTCGAGTGTCGCTATCCTACACGTGTGTCCTTGCATTGAGCATACGTATGTTCCACTTCTTGGAACTAGTTTGTTTGCCTATTTGACACTCGTCTCCTCCTAGTCTGTAACTTTAAAGCAATTTTATTCTTTTTCAAGCTTTTCAAATATTTGAAAAAGTCCAAAAAAAATTAAAAAACCAAAAAGACGGACAAGAAAAGATGTTATCTTTGGCAGCAGTCAAGTCGTGTCTCCTTCGAACAGAGCACTGTATATCACATCCATTGGTTGGGTTAATAGTTTGAATTTAGGAGCTATACTCGTTTATCCGAGTTTATCTCCACCGACTGGTTAAGCTTCCAGTGACTATGGAGCTTTTGTCGATGCCTCCTGTGTCACAGAGATGTCTCAGTTTTGTATATCGAGTCTATGCTACCTACATTCAGTCACCATTCACCTTTATGCTCTTGTTCAAAGGAAGTTGAAACCTAAGTTGGACATTCCTCAGTTATCTTGACTTTGCATGTTGGCCATTCCCGGTACAGTTACTAGTTCATGCACCTTATGATCGAGTCCTTCCATATTATATAGCTTTGCTAAGTACCTCATGTTGGATGATGGGGGATGCCTTAATGCCCTCCTTCCAGCGGATTTCATCCCATCGACCTCAGATCATTTATTTTGGGATAGGAATCTAGAGTCAATTTTGAGTGCCTTAAGACTTGCAGTCATTAGTTGCAGGTTCTCTCACCATCAACAATTTTTGGGAATACATCAATGTCCCCTGATCGATGGATCCTCTCAAGTGTTCAACCTCAACACATTTATTCACACTTGTTAGTTTTCACTATAGTACCTTGATTCCCATTTTCATTATCGATGGGTGATCTCACATTTGTTAATGGTATAAATCAATGACTGGTAATCAGATGATGGAATACTATGTTCAACCTCGACACCTCTATTCACATAGTAGGACATGTACTCGTAGCGGTTTTTGTAGAAGACCTTCCAGATTGGTGGCATCTCTTAGATTTCAGCTCTCATGACTTGATTCCAGTATATGTCAGACATTTCCATCCATTATGGAGATCTTGAACCATTATATATCTTCAGCATTCAAGGAGATCATGATCCTTTGTATATCTTTGTCATGGAGATTCTGATCTATTTATATTGTGTGTGGCGATGACCACACATGTCATATTGTATCATGCCTATTCATTGCCATTGTACTCTTATGTATCTGGGATTGGTGTATCTACTTGCAGTTATATGCAAAGCTTTATCATTGTATTGTACTGATTGGATGGCTATCTCTTCCACTGGGTTCTTCATCACTTCACTTCTGGGATGGACTTATAATGTATATCGTCCATCGTATGACCCCTCTGACCTCACAAATTAGGGGTCATCTGTTACAGCTGATTTTACCACACATGCTGAATCATACTTTTATAGCCTTCCCTATCCCTCTGCAGACCCCTTAGACCCCATGGAACATTTTTGTATCTTTGATGTTTCCAAGATCATCCCTAAAAACATGCAAAAATTGCCATATGCGACTTTTAATCCCTTTCTCGCGTATATACGCAGATTTGACCCTTAAACCCATGTATATTGGGATGTGTGCAAAAGGCCAAATTATTTTGGAGTTTTCCTTGAAGTGGATCTGACTCACTTGTCTCCTAGCCTTCCATATGCCTTGAGATCGCTTAGATTCAACATTTCATTACCCCATTGAAGAGCTATACAAGGAACCCTTTGGATACATTGAAGGGATGAGGAATTGAAGAGCAAGAAAACTATAGTCCATTGTTGCCAGAACTTATACTTGAGTCTGCATCCCTTTTTCCCTTGGAGAACTTTTGTGTTCATCCCAAGCTTTCCTTCTGCTTATGATCTTGCTATCGAGAGATGGAGGATTGAAGTGGTGGAGGCCCAAGTGGGGGACTCAGTTTCTCCGATTCGCAGACGTGCCAACAGAGGTTGTCACTATTGTAATCTATGTTTTATATTAATAGAAATATATTTTCCTGTCTAATAATATGTGTCTAAATGAGTATTTAATCCATGGATGCTTTTAAATGCTTATATGCTATTGATTATATATGCGAGAGTAGGCCTAACACGATTATATATAGCATACTTGTCTTGTTTATTGAATGTTAAGGAAGCAATTTATCAATTCAAGCTGTAGTTGGAAAGCTCAATGGAGATCTACATCAACCATTCAGAATAAGGTATGAACCAAGATCCTTTAGTGTTATATATTTGGTTTCTCTTGCATATAGTAAAGGATTGATTTCTGGATACAAGCTGTCTTTTGTGGTACCCCAAGCCATAGGAATTTCTGTCTATAACAAATATCATATTTTGATATCCCGGATGCCCTAAGTAGGGTGTCCGATGAAATTTTGTGAGGAGGTTGGACCGAATGTCCCCTCCTTCCAAAACATACAATCTCTCCTTGGACCATAGTAGTCCCGTTTTATATACCTTGTACTCTTTTTGTTGCTAAAACAACATGTCCTCTTGGACCTTATTAAGGATTTTAACATAGAAAGGGTCAACTCTGTTGGATGTTCTAATTCTCTTGTGTAAATCCAAGTCAGTTTGATTTAAAGTCACCTCATATATCATATGAGTTCGTCGGCTCAAGGCATCATCAATTTTGTACTCTTTGTCCTTTATATGATTTAGCTCAAAATGGTACTTGCTGAGGAAAGCCAACCATCTGGCGTGACTGGCATTCAGATCTAGTTGCTCAAATAAATACTTCAGACTCATATTGTCTATTTTCAGAAGTAATTTCATTCCCATGAGGTAGTTACTCCACATCTTCAAGGCATGGATGATGGCCGCTAACTCAAGATCATGGGTGGGGTAGTTTTCTACTCGTGTTCCTTTAACTTCCGCGATTCATAACAAATCAAGAAATCATTTTGCAAGAGGACTCCTTTGAGCCCTTCCTTGCTTGCATCCATGTAAACAACAAAATCCCCATCGAGATCTGCAATTCATAGTATCGGTGTGGTCATCAAAATATGTTTAAGATTTTGAAAACTTTTCTTGCACTTGGTCATCCATAAGAAATTGTTTTCCTTGTTTTGCAAAGAGGTCATGGGACAAGCCATCCTCAAGAATTTCTCAATGAACTTCCGTTAATAACGAGATAATCCCAAAAAATGATCTAATGTCAGTGACACTAGTAGGGGTAGGCCAATCCTCTATGGCTTTAATATTTTTTGGGTCGACAAATGATGTAGGTGAATCGTGGTATGCCAACAATGTAATGAGTTGGTCACATGCGGTGTCATATCATTTGTAACCATTTGTGCTAAATCATAGTCTTTTAGTAGTGTAGGGAATCATTGTCGATCACAAATCCCTGCAAGGAGATCAAGCCACCGGTAGTTTGTTTCAAACAAGGACGTTTCATCATGCATAGTGTTACCACCTAAGTTGTACTTAGTGCTTTTTTATTAAGTGACCCCGGTGAACCAGACAAGGATAACTTGTTCAGACTTCAAAAAACCTTTGGAAGTACTTCTGGGAAGTGCTTGTTGTACTATATCACATGTTCATACCCCATGGGGGAGTTGTAATAAATGTTATAGCATGATAGTGTCTATAAAAGACTTGGTCTCTTAGAGTTTATTTGTCAATCCAATCAGCCCAGGGTGTTTTTTCCCTTGGTTATTATTGGTTGTTGAATAAACAACTGATAATTTCTGAGTTTTTCACTCCATACCTCCAAAGTTGGGGTGGTCGGCTTGGCATTTAGGCCTATTGAGGTTATTATAGTCTATGTGTCAATGTATAAACATGCTAGGCATCATGGTCAAGTCATATGAACATGTCTAAGTTCCCCTAGGTTTTTTCAACTTTTTTAAATTTTTGATTTTTTCAGTGTTTTTTATTAAAATTTAATTTTTCCAAAACTTGGGCTATTTTTTAATAGTTTAATTGGAAAAATTGGTTTTGTAATAAAAGTGGGCCAAATAATCAGTTTCATTCATGTAGGTGCTCATTTTCAAGCTAAGAGCACCATGTAAACCCATGGACCCACTATTTCCATGGGTTTACATGGTGCTCAATCGTAAATCAGTGGATTCTCAACCAATTTGATTGAAATTAGTCAGATATGAACCAAATTGACTAGATCTGAGAAATCCTTGACTGAAGGAGGTGATCAAATCAGATCCAGAGTTGATCTTCAGCAGCTTTTATGGGGAATTGTGCCCTCTTTCTCTCCTCCACACGTGTGGACTCTCCTGGATGCTCTGTGGATTGATGTGTCAGCTCAATCAGCCCCCCGGTTCACAAGTAGGCTCAGTTCAGCTTCAAATCTGCATTGATTGACTCTCCATTAGCTAATTTGATCTGTCTCCTTGGGATTTGTGCCCCCCCTGGGCTGGATCTCCTAGTTTTTGTATATATCCAAGCATAAGCCTCCTCTTCCAAGCTAGTTAGAGATGGATTGAAGGGCTTGATATTGTAATACTATTGTAATCTTTTGATTGTTGGAATAAAGAATCTTTGGAGGCGAAATGGTGTAATGCTCTCATGTGTGTGGATTAAGCATTGTCTTACGGCTATTAATGTTGCCGCCTTTTCTCTCAATTTCTCCATCTGAACCCTGTCTGGCTTGAACGATTCAGCTGAATCAATAGTAGTATAGTTGGGAAAGTAAGGTTACCTATTTTTCTTATATCTCATAGCATATATGTTATAATATCTAGATTATACATGTTTAATAAGTTTATTTGCATGTAATTCTTGTCTCTTTTTCATATATATATCCAGTTCTCATGAGGTTTTGTGCAGGGTTGTGTGTTTAGCTTTTAGGTAGCAAGGATTGGATGAGATGTAGATCTAGTTTGACTCCATTGCACATCCAAAATATTTGTGAATACATTGCCCCTCTATATTCCACTGACATGTTTCCATTGCGGATCCATCCAACAATGGGCCTTTCCCCTTCTCTTCGTCCTTTCTTTTAAAATCAATCTTTCGGTTACCTGTCTCTTCCTCTTATGATCAGATATAGTTCCAAGAATTGAATATGTATTGTTAGATCTATTTTATAATAATTTTTCTACTTATATCTATAATTTCATAAAGAATATCAGTTCATAAAGATAGATCTAGGTGTAGGAAATTCCTTTTTTGCAAGTAGCTAAAGCATAGATCTAAAGCTTGCTCATAAGGTAGCTTTCTTTTTTGTTCTTCAAATATTTAAATTCTGCAATAAAAGTGCAATTCTCATTGGCTGCCCAAATATCAAGCCAATATCCCAAGGAAATCTTGCTTTCCTTGGTTCCTTTTTGCGGAAATTAGATTACCCCTGTTTAACAATTTTTACTTAGCTTTCTTTTGGTAATTAGCATGGTGACCCAAAACACTTTTAAAGTGTATTTGGGCACATTTTATTTTAATTGCTCACTATTTTTTAGCAGGTCTAACATAAAAGAGAAGGATACTCTGCCAAATTTCCGACTCTCGAACGAACCGGAGCTTTCCGGAAGCTTCCCCCACCGCGGTGTTTTAATTCAAGCTTGTTACAAGCTTGTTGTAAGCCTTTGGATCCTAGATAACAAGGACCAAAGTGCATCAATTTCAATTTTCTGATATTGTAAATCACTGCTAATAAACATAAGAGGTCCTTTCGAATAGGCTCTTTCGAGCCTATTCACCATCCCCCCTGGGGGGGTTTGCGTCGGTGTCAATTTTTTACTTTTTGTTCATCTCTTTTCAATCTAGAGTAGTTATAATATGTAGGGTAGTATACTTCAATTTATTATCATTTCCATATTCCATATTTGATATTTCAAAGTAATCTTAATACTTACCCCACGACTTCCCGATTGACCCGAAAGGGGAAAGAGATGTGTGGTAGGACTAATTAGAAAACTGGAATTGTGTATCTGTGTTTTCCTTTTCATCAATTGTTTCATCAAATATTATAAAATTAACCCCTTCTTGATTCATCGATTGAGATCCACTTGGATCGAAAGAGGTTCCTGAAGGGTTTTCTTTTTAACAAGAACACCCATCTCAAAATTTACTAAAATTGGCAAGACTTCGGTGTGTATGCGCTGCACTTGGCTATGGTTCATCCGATCAGTCAAGCTATATCAAAAGCACTTGAGTGAATAGAATAATTAGGATTCACTCTCCCAAATTGACAAACCATCATGTAGAAATCCAACACCTAGATCAAACCATTATGGTGGCAAAATACCCAAAGGAAGCGGGAACTCCTGAAAAGTGACCTCGGGGCACTGATATCTGTCACACCCTAACGAGTGCATTATGAAAAATAGCCCCAGAGACTCCATTCAGCCCACATATTCCTTGTGGGTAGCTATGACGGTTTAGTTTTGGACATACTCCAAGTACTCTCGAGTATATTTGGAGTCCCCCCCCCATTTCACCTAATTTTAATCAACTCATATTTCACATTAACTTAAAACATACCAAGAGGAAATCGCAAAACTTTCACTCGAAGCACATGCAAGTACATTGATTATATTTTGACTCCATTTTAAGGCACTGGTTATTTTCTTGCTATATATATATTGTGTCTCAGCATTGTGCTTTCATGCGCTCATTTTGTATCTTGTCATCTATGGTTGTTTATGGTTGAATTTCAAACTCCTAAGTAACTCATTCAATTTAACATCACCGTACTAAATAATTTTGCCTTAGTAACTTAATAGGGTCTACTCCCCTTGGCTTCGTTAGGAGTTGAGCCTAAACGGAGGAGTCAAGATCAAGGTGACAACCTTGACTCGAGACTTGCACCCAAGGACACACCGAGTGGCTTGAATATTTCTGCCATGTGACCCAGGTGTGTGAAAGGTGGAAACACTTTTTGGCACCACTGTCGGGGATAAATATTTTTATTCTCGAGTACAACTTAGCTTAACTTTTTTCTAAACAACTAAAAAGATAAAAACCTTTTATTGATCTAGTCTTTAAAACTCATAAAAATTAAAACTCGATCCATCTGGTGACTCCACTGTCTAACATCCCTTCAAGAATTTCTACCCGAAGAAACCACCGATAATTATTCAATCCTCTCTGTGATCCTGAAAGGTTTATTAGGGAAATATTGAACAGGTAGAATTCTCGTAGAAACCTTGAAAATTTAGGAGACCAATCCCTCTCAGATATCCATCACATATTTGTAGAGAGTCATACCTTCCAATCTCAAGAAATGACTGAATTTTTCAAACCCTTTGACTTTTCTCAAATAGCAGGTAGTCTTCATGACATTTCGAATGATTCTATCAAGAAGCTCCCCATATTCCAGAGAAATAATGCCATCACTGCCAAGTCTCACATCCGAAATTTTGATAAGCACCTGGTCAGTTACTGCAATGATGCTGCCCATAACCATGAAGATGTCAAAATGAAGCTCTTTTCTTTATCCTTAGAGGATGATACTGCGGAATGGTACTCTGACCTTGGTGATGATTCATATAAAACTCTTAATGAATTCCTAGAGGGTTTTAAGAAGAAATGGGGGGGGAAGAAAGAACCAAGACATCTGCTTGTTTCCCTCCAAACATAAAGAAGATGGAGAATGAAACCATTGATGAATTTAATACTAAGTTCAGGCGTGTGGTTATGGACCTCCCTAGAGAAATCAATCCAAGGGATTCCTCCATCCTCATATCTTACATCGAAGCTTTCACTGGTGATTTGAGGTACCAGTTAAGGGACAAAGAGCCGACCAATCTAAAAATTGCTCAGGAATTGGCCGAGAAAATAGAAAATAATATGCAGTCTTCAGGAAAATCCAACATTCCAGGTTACACTGGGGGAAACACTTCATACAATAAAGAGAAGGGAAAATTCGTTGAATTAGAGGAAAAGGCAACCTCTAAAGACCCCATGGAAAAGGTAACTAACATGATAACAGAATTGGTTACTAGTCAGAACCAAATTATGGCAAATCAATCTACACAATTGAATCATATTCAGAACAGAATAATCACAATGGAAATCAATAATGGACCTAGGAACTTTCAGCCTAAACAGAATTAGGTGTATCAGAAGAAATCTCCTCAACAAGAACCTAGGATTCCAAACTAGTTAGATTCAACTAACCTAGTAGAAGAAGTCATTCCATGGTGTAGACCTTGTGATCAATTTCACCAAGAAAGCACTTTCTATATAGTAAACCAAGTTATAGAACATGGAATGGCTGAGGTCAGTAATCAGGAAACAACATCAGGTGAGTCTAAACATGTGTACATGGTAGGCCGAACCTATCCTTTATCAAACCAGCATTAGCAGCAGGCCACGGATTACAATTACGAGAAGGATCTCCTTTCCAACTTTTATGGTTTAATGCCTTCTCTGGAAGCAATTAAGGAAATGAAGGAGGCTAGATTCAAGGGAGCATTGTATCAAAGAAAGGAGAAGCAATCATCGTTTAAACAGTACAAGCCAAAGGTAATCGCTCCTCCCGTCCCAGATCCTCCTATTGTCCCTGAATCAAATATTGATATGGGAGAATGGATAATTAGTGCTAAGATTCATGTTTATGCAACTGATATCCTTAAAATTCCTGGTCAAATATAAAAGTTGTTGAAAGCCTTAGAGGATAGTCAAAGTAAAGCTCATAATATTGTCAAAGAGGATCCTCTTCCTAATAACAATGCTATATTTGAAGCTGAACATATTGAACCTATAGATATGCCTATAGTCCTCAACAATGTTGATCCAAGAGGAGAATACCACCCGCCTTTTTATGTCCCCCTCTTAGTTGATAACCTTCTCCTTCATAACTGCATGTTAGATTCAGGTGCTTCATCAAATGTCATGACAAGAAAAGTAATGGAACAACTAAATCTAAGGGTCACCTGACCCTACCACAATGTTTGTGCCATGGATGCAAGAGAAGTTGAAGTGGTAGGGACAATCTTAAATTTACAGGTTAAGTTGGCTAAGTATCTTGATATCGACATGTCGATGGATGTGGTAGTGATAGATGTTCCAAATAACTGGGGTATGTTGCTATCCAGAAAATGGGCCGCAACTCTTGGTGGGTACATTCAAATGGATTGGACATATGCTACTATACCTGCATTAGAGAACACTAGGGTGATTCTCCATAGAGAGAAGCCAAGGAAACAACATGTAGAATACCCTAAGAAGCCCGGAAATGAATTTGTTCATTTCACTGATAACTTTGGAAACTAGGCTATTTTGTCAAATTTCATGGCCCCTATTAAGGAAAACATTAAAAATAAAAAGATCGATGAAGTTTTGCAAATCTACTTTGATGGGGCTTATTCCAAAGCCGAACAAGGTGCGGACATCATGATAATTTCTCCTTCAAATAAAGTCTATAACTTTTCTTTCAGGTTAGAGTTTGAAGCATTAAACAATGTAGCCGAGTATGAAGCATTGCTCCTAGGGTTAGAAACTACTAAAGATATGGGGATAAAGATGTTGAACATAAAAGGTGATTCAGATTTAGTTGTCCTCTAGATTAAGAATCAGTATCAATGCAAAAATGACAGACTAAGAAAGTATAGAAATGCCACATGGGACACTATGGAGTGGTTTGATGCACTTAACATTCAAAAGATCCATAGGGAAATGAATGGGTTAGCAGATAAATTGGAAGTAGCAGCATCCACCCTCCAGCCATCAGAAGAAATGATTTGTGGGAATGGAAAGATGGAAATTAATTTCAGACCTTCAATTCTAGATAATATAGATCATTGGCAGGTGTTTAAAGATGATGAGAAACTCTTGAGATTCATCCACAATCTACAAGAGTTTGAAGGTTGCAAGATTAGTTATTAGCAGGAGGGTAAAGAGTATCGAGAGTGCAAGGATAATGTAAGGAATCACATCCCGAGTAGCCTTATAGCTTTCAAGAATCTTTTTGATCGACAGGATCATCATAAAAAACAAAAGGAATAAATAAAGATTGGGAATCATATGGAAATAAACAGAGGAACTGACAAGGACCCCAAGTTAATAAAAATTGGAAAGGGTACTTTGGAAAAGGAAAGGAACAATTTGATCAACTTGTTCAAAGAGTATAGAGATGTGTTGGCCTTTAGTTATGATGAGCTTAAAGCCTATCGGGAGGATGTGTTTCAACACACTATTCCCCTCACAGAAGAAGCTAAGGAGGTCAAACCTTTTCGACAAAAAATTAGGTGAATAAATCCTAAGTTGGCCCCCATTGTGCAGAAGGAACTTCAAAAGATGTTAGCAGCAGGGATCATAGCACCTACAAGACATTCATCTTGGTGCTCCAACTTAGTTTTGGTCAGAAAGGAGAATGGGTCAATTAGAATATGTATAGATTTTATAAATCTGAATACATCATGCCTCAAAGATAATTACCCATCACCCGACATGGAAACATTGCTTCAAAGAGTAACAGGATCAAGAATGATGTCCATGTTGGATGGATTTTTCAGTTATAACCAGGCATTGGTAAATAAGGAGGATCAACATAAGACTACATTCACCACACCTTGGGGTACCTATAAATTTCTAAGAATGCCTTTTGGCTTATATAATGCAGGTGCCACCTTCCAAAGAGCCATGTATTTTTCATTCAAAGAACTTATAGGCAAAATAATCGAAATATATCAAGATGACTTAGCTATTTTTTCAAAGGAAAGATCTGACCACATAAGTAATCTTAGGCAGGTTTTTATAAGATGTCGGAAATATGGTATTTCCTTGAACCCCGCCAAGTCAATATTTGGAGTTGATGAAGGCAAGTTGTCGTGGCACATCATTTCTAAGGATGGTGTCAAGGTTGATCCTGAGAGAATTGAAGCCATTAAGAAAGTCCCCTTACCTCAGAATCTAAAAGCTCTCCAGTCTTTTAATGGTCAAATCAATTTCATAAGAAGATTCATCCCAAATTTAGCAGAACTAATGAAACCTCTGCAAAAGTTATTAAAGAAAGATGCTAAGTTTGAGTGGACAGATGAAGGGAAAGTTGAATTCAAGTCTATAAAAAATGCCATATCCATGTCCCCAGTCTTGATTAGTCGAGATTCTTCCAAGGAATTCCAGATATTTTCCTTTTCCTCAGAAGACACCATTGACGGTGTTTTGCTTCAAAAGAATAAGGAGGGACAAGAGAAACCTATAGCCTTTATGAGTAGAGCCTTGCAAAATTTAGAGTTGAAGTATACCACCATGGGAAAACAGGCCTATGCTCTCGTCAATTCCCTTAAACATTTCAGAACTTATGTAGGTTACTCCAAAATCATTGGGTATGTACCCCATCCAGCTGTCAAGGATATCATGTCTCAACAGGATTGTCTAGGAATCATGGGTAAGTGGGTTTCAGAAATTCAAGATTATGATTTGGAGATGAAACCTGCTAAGTTAATTAAGGGACAAGGTATTGCAAATATGTTCATCCTAAATGGAGGAGTCAAGAACAAGGTGACAGCCTTGACTCGAGACTTGCCCCCAAGGACACACCGAGTGGCTTGAAGATTTCTGCCATGTGACCCAGGTNAAACACGTATTAGTTTTTTGTTTTCGGTTGCAGGACCACTCGGGATAGGAGTAACAGTTTAGTTTAAATAGAAAGTTTAGAGATGTAGAGGTGGTTCTTCTCTTCATCATTTAGAATTCCAAGTTTTCAAAGAAGAGGACAGACCTCTGTCTGATTCCTACTTGTAAATATTTTGAAGAGTCAGAAGAAGAGAGATCCAAGCTGGCTACATTTTCCTTTGTTTCTTAATAGAAGGATTAACCATGTGTTTATAGGGTTGTTATCCTTTATGCATGTGCTATGCTGAGTTGTCTATCTTTGCAGAGCTGACTTCGGCGTTTTGCTGAACATTGTGTATTTCTGTGAAGTTGTTGAATTCACGCATCAATTTCATGCTTGAATAGTTGAAGTAGAGTGTAGATACATGCATAAGAGTGTTAGGATAAAGAATCAGGAAGATTGCAGTCTGGATTGATCAATTTCATGATCAATCTGCGCAACCCATAGATTTTATGCCATTGACAATTTTTGCAGAGAATGAACGATCGAGATTGAGTCCGTAGATAAAGATATGATGGGCCAGAAGGAGCCTGCAATGGAAGTTGCAAGGGAGTTAACATATCTACGAAGATCTGTGAGGTTCGTACCAAAAATAATATCGACGCTCAGAGTGAAGGCCGCAAAGAGCTGATGGATCAAAAAATTGTGAAGGAAAAGTTACGGGGAGGAAACTTTGGGAAGTTGGCATCCCATATCTCACAACCCGCTTGTGAGAAGGCCATTGTGGAAAGAAAGTTATGGAGCGCAACATTAGGTGTTTGAGATACCACATTCCGCAACTTGACTATGGAAACTCTGTTATGGAAACAAAGTTGCAGAATGATGATTGTGGAGGTGATGTTGCGGGAAGGAAATTTTAGCATAGAATTTGGCCATTAGGATAAGGCTAAATTGGATAGTCCTACTAAGTGGAGGAGCCACTAGATCTTGGAAGTTCTTGTTGGGTTGGCTAAGGTCGATCCCGACCTGCACCAATTTTAGTACCAGAGCAGGAAGATATTTCCTGTTGAGAAGTTCCATAGTTGAGGTTGTGGGTAGAATTTCTGAAGGAGCAAGGAGAAGCTTAGGTGAGAGAGAAGCGTAGCCGTATAAGCATGGAAAGAGAAAAGAAGAATGCTTAAGAGATTCTAGATAGAGGACCAGCATTGCTGAGAGACCAAGGGATGAGAAGAGGCTTGGTGAGGTAAGTTGTAATAGTGTGAAAGAGAACTCTTATTGCAGAGTCTTACAGTGTGAGGAGATGGCTACATGCATTGGAAGAGCGAGAGGTCATGACAGAGGTCGACCGGGAGGGAACGCAGAAGTTCTAGATGAAATGAGGGAGTTAAAGGCACATTTGGAAGCCATAGAAAAATACAAACGAAGAGACCCAAAAACAGGGGATGTAAGTGAACCTGAGGATGAAGAGCAAAGAGAAGAAGTTGTACCTATGCAGGAAACACCAGAGTTAAGATATTTCAGATCTATTCTGGGAGCGACTTCAACGCTGAGACCAGAGTTGCCTACCTTTGATGGAAGTCTCATCACGAAGCATCCCATTGACTGAATCAGTGAGATGGATAAGTAATTTGAGTATGATGAGGTAGAAGAATACAAAAGAGTGAGATTGATCATGACGAGGTTGAAAGGGCATGCATCCTTGTGGTGGGATAGTGTGCAAATAGAAAGAAGGAGGAAGAATAAACCATTGAAAAAAATCTGGGATAGAATGGTAGCAAAGATGAGGGCTAAGTTATTGCCCAAATATTACTAGTTAATTCTGTATAGGCAGGTGCAAAACCTTAGGAAAAGATTGTTAACAGTGAGGGAATACACTGAAGAGTTTTACAAAGCAAGCCTAAGGGCTGGATATGTGGAAGAATTAGTAGAGAAGGCTACTAGATATGTGAATGGTCTAAGGATGGATACCCAAGAAGATATCAGCATGATATCTCCCTAAACGATGGAGGAGGCGTATTAGTGTGCCTTGAGGGTAGAAGAAAAGATAGCAAGGAAGCAGAGCTTTAATAGAGGTTGCGGTTCAGCCAGAGGAAGAGGGCAAGCAACTGGAAGAGGAATATTTGGACCGCAGAGAGGAGATTCCAGTAACTCTAACCAGCAAGAGCAGCATGGTAGAGGAGGTGATTCTAGTAGAAGAGGACCTTACCAAGGAGGTAGAGGAAGAGGACGAGGCACTGAGGCTGCATTTCATTGTTACAAATGTACAAATGCAACTAGTTGGGGTATAAGTCATTTGAATGTCTAGGAAAAGAATATGTAGGATAGAGAGGAGCCTATGTAGCTCAGAATGAGTAGTAGCAAGAGTAGTCGACAATAGAGGAAGTCTTACCAAATACAGGAGAGGCTTTGATGATGAAAAAGGTCTTGTTGAAACCTGAGAAGGAGCAAGCAGAGCCTACTCAAAGAAAATCGTTATTCAGGACTACATGTAAAGTCTAAGGGAAGTGTTGTAATATGGTGATTGATAGTGGGAGTACTGATAATCTTGTTTCCACAGAGATGGTGGAAAAGCTAAGTTTAAAGAAGATCAAGCATCATGTTCCATACAAAGTATCTTGGTTACCTAAAGGACATCAAATCCTGGTGAGTGAGCAGTGTGTAGTTGATTTCCAAATAGGTCCATATAAGGACAAGATTATGTGTGATGTGATGCCTATGGATGTTTGTAATATACTGTTAGGCAGACCGTGGAAATTTGGTAAAAAGTAACTCATGATGGTAGGAGTAACTGTCATAGTTTCGAGCAGAATGGGATAAAACATGTACTTCACCCTTTACAAGAAGGTAGTATGATAGGATAGTTAACACCCAAAGTTCTGATGTTGTCAGGAAAGGAATATTTGCAACAGGTTGAAAAAGAAGAGTTGAACTATGCTGTGGTATGTAAGCCAAGAGTGGTAATGACAAAGACCAGTATGGAAGATCTACCTTAGGAGATTCAAGAGATGCTGAGTGAGTATAGTAACATTGTGGTGGATGATTTACCCAATGAATTACCACCAATAAGGGATATAAGTCATCATATTGACTTCATTCTAGAAGCCAGTTTACCAAACAAGGCAGTGTATAGGTTAACACCTCAAGAGAATGAGAATTGAGGAATCAGGTCCAAGGATTGTTGGACAAATGATTGGTCCAGAAGAGTCTGAGTCCATGTGCAGTACCAGCAGTACTGACACCAAATAAGGATGGTGAGTGTAGGATGTGTACTGAATCCAGAGGAATTAACAAGATTACGTTCAGATATAGATTTCCATTACCAAGGATGGAAGACATGATGGATTTCCTAAGTGGGGAAACGCGCTTTTCAAAACTGGATTTGAAGAGTGGATATCATCAATTCAAGATCAGAGAAGGAGATGAGTGGTGTTTGTGCTAGAAATTGTTCCTAGACTACCACAAGAAAAAGCTAACACAATCTCAAAAGAAATAGAATGAAATTGGTTTTTTTAAGTTTTTGGTTTAAAACTTCATCAACAAGAAGGTAAAGCACATACAAACTAATATAGAACTAATTCATGCACAAGTTAAATAAACTGTGGATCAAACACATCTCAATAAGCCATAAACAATACACATGAAATAATGATTCCACCCATAAGCTACAAGCATTTACATGAATAAAACCTTTAAAAAAGAAATGAAATTGTAGATTGAGTAATCAACTAGATCAGAAATGAGAACAACATGAAAAGTAAAAAGGCTTATCAGTTTGTATATAATCAATAACATTCATCAACTTACATAAGAGTTATCAGTCATTAGCTTGAGCTATCACAGCTTAAAAGCCGCTCCTTGAGTCAAAATTCCAACCCTTCCACTGTATGCCTCTCCACCTTTTATAATTACAAAGAATCAGTTATATCTTCACTTCATTAGGTCAAATTCGAAACTACTTAGCAGTTACATTAACCAACTTTCAACTAATTGACTAAAATTAGCAAAATCAGATTCTTAGGAAATTTGGCAAATTTCTTAAAAATGGGTCTCAAAGAAGTCTCCATATCTCTCGATCCGGGACACCTGTGCGACACATGAGAGATTTTTTTGTGAATGATTCCATGATGGACAAAAACCTCTCTTGGGTTTTAAATTTTTTTCTCCAATCCATCGGAATATGCCCCACAAGATTAAGACTAAAACAAGAAAATATTAAATGTTTTTAAACCCTGAAAAATAGGTCATAAAGATTAAATCAAATATTTCAAACCTTGAGAGTTGCTGTAAATATGAGAGAGGTTTTTGTGAATGGGTCTGTTGTGAAGAAAATTATGGTTTTTTTTTCTAAAATTAATCTCCATCAGCTCGTAATCTGCGCTCAATTGCAATGACCAAAACAGAAAAAACAAACAGAGCATAACTATGCATTTTATTTTTTATTTCAAGGGATTCTTTCGCTACTGGCTTCTGGTCTCCAGTTTATTTATTATACCTGTACATGAATTTTCTTTTGAAGATTAACATTTGAAATTCCAAAATGTCATCTTTTAATTCAGCAGTAACTTGTACTTTAGTTGTGCCTTCTTCTACTCCTACAGAATGCTGTTTTTTTTCTCTTTTAAATCCAATTGTTCCTCCTGAATTGAAACATCCTCTGCTGGTTTTCATCATTTTCCAAATCTTGTTCTTGATAATCATCAAGTGTTTCTCTTACATGTTCATACACAGGTTCTTTTTCTCTTGCTATGCCTGTAGCTTTTGATATCATCTCCTCTATCAATTCAAATTTTAGGGTATCAAATGTAACTGTGTCTTTATCAAAAACCTAAGAAAAACCATATGACACTTTTGGGTTAAAACCTTTAATTCTCTCAAAGAAATCAAACCATATATCTCTTTGAAACATCATTGCACAATCAGGAAAAATGCTAGCCTAGCTTGTATCCATGGGTTCAAATCTATCAGTTTTACCATTTTTTTTCATTTCTGTAGTATAACCCTAGCTTGTGTATTTCTTTAAACAAGTTCAGAAATATCTTAAATTCTTCTTTGCAATAATGAAATTAGTAACCAAACAAAAATGGTAATGAGCGAGTTAACAACTTTTATAATCCTTACAGAAACAAACTCATACCAATGCAGACCACGATTCCCCTGTTCATTCACCTGTCATGATGATGGATGAGGTCATGAATATGCGCTGTTATATTTCGGAAAGATGTCTGAAAGGTTTCAATATTGTATTCTGTAGCAGCCACGATTTCTAACCACCTCTTTTAATAACTCAAACCAAATGAAATCATGATAGGTCAAACCATGATCCTCCTTAATAATCTATGCATCCTCTCATACACTTTCCATGATCATCACTGGGTTCTAAACATGTATCATTCTATCTTCATAGGTGTCCAACAACTTCCACTAATTTTGATTTCGAACAGCCATGATTTTTAATAATTCGAGATTCTTGTAGTGCTTCCGTTCACTGATCTTCACTCCCGCGCTACATGAATCCCATTTTTGCATATTTTTTAACCATAACTTAAAAATTAAGGTTAGTCATAAAATTTGACTTTGGAATAAAGTTAATTATAAGCTTTTCAAACCTTTAGAGATATATATAATTACTAATAAGTCCAAAAACTTTAAAAAACCAATAAAATGAAATAAATCAAAATAATTTAAACTATAAAATCAAACAAAAATGTATTTATTTCTAAAAATCCTCAAAATCAACTCAAAATGTAAAATCATAAAAAATCAATGTTTGAAAAATAGAACAAATAAACTAAGAACAAGATCTAGTTATAACAACTGGAAAACAACATTTAAAACAAATGATGGGTTGTATGAGTGGTTGGTCATGCGATTTGGATTGTCCAATGCACTAAGCACTTTTATGAGATTGATGAATGAAGTCTTGAGAGATTTCATAGGTAAGTTTGTGATAGTTTACCTTGATGACATTTTGGTTTTCAGCCAAACAGAAGAAGAACATCTGAAGCACTTAAGATATGTTTTAGAGAGGCTGCAACAGGAAAAGTTGCTGATAAATGTGAAGAAGTGCACATTCATGAAGACATAGCTAGTATATTTGGGTTTTGTTATCTCAAAAGAAGGGTTGAAGATGGATCCATAAAAGGTGCAAGCAATCATTGATTGGCCTTCACCTAGAAACATATTTGAGGTAAGGAGCTTTCATGGATTGGAAAGTTTTTATAGGAAGTTCATAAGTAATTTTAGTGGTATTTGTGCATCTATCATGGAGAAAATTAAGAAGGATAGACAAGCATTTCAATGGACAGCAGAGGCTGAAAAGAGTTTTTAGTTCTTGAAGAAGAAGATCACTAAACAACCAATATTGAAGCTACCATAATTCAACCACCCTTTCTAAGTGAAGTGTGATTCTAGTGGAGTAGCAATCGGAGTTGTACTCAGTTAGAGGACATACCTATAGCGTATTTCTGCTAGAAATTGAATGATGCAAAGCATAAGTATTCGTCTTATGACAAGGAATTTTATGCTATTGTTCAAGCAATGAAGCATTGGAGGCATTACTTGATGCCTAGAGATTTTGTGTTATATTCTGATAACCATGCATTATAGTACATTATGCATCAACCTAAGTTGAACCTGAAACATGTCAAGTGGGTTGAGTTCTTACAGAGATTTACCTTTGTGCTGAAACACATAAGTGGGTAGTCAAACAAAGTAGATGATGCCTTAAGAAGAAGACTGTTGATTATACAAGCAAATCAGATCCAAGTCTTGGGATTTGAGCATTTGAGAGATTTGTATGAAGCTCACATTGATTTCCAGGAAGCTTACAGGGCTTGTAAGAATCCAGTGGAGGTGGACAGAGAGCCATGGACGGAGTATACGCTTCAAGATGATTTACTCTTTAGAAAAAGTAAATTGTGTGTACCAAGGTGTTATATGGGAGAGAACTTGACATAGGAAAAACACAATGGAGGTATGGCAGGTCAATTTGGGAGTTATAAAACCTTCAAACATTTGGGTCATTTTGATTTTTGGCCAAGGACGAGGTCTGAAGTGGAGAAGCTTCTGAGCAGATGCAGAGTATGCCAGCATGTTAAAGGGAGAAGCCAGAACATGGGATTGTATACACCATTTCCTGTTCCAACTAAAGCTTGGGATTCTGTGAGTATGGATTTCATTCTAGGTTTACCAAGAACTTAGAGGGGACATGATTCTATATTTGTTGTGGTGGATGGATTTACTAAGATGCACATTTCATTCTGTGCTACAAGACTAGTGATGCCACACACATTGCTAACTTGTTTTTCAATGATGTTGTGAAGCTACATGGTTTACCTAGAAGCATTGTATCAGACAGAGATGTGAAGTTCATGGGTCATTTATGGAGTACCTTGTGGAAGAATATGGGTACTAGATTGAACTTCAGTTCAACATATCACCCACAATCTGATGGATAGACTGAAGTAGTCAATAGGAGTATGGGGAACATGTTGAGAAGTTTGATTGGCGAGAGGCCTAAGCAGTGGGACAGAGTATTAGCTCAAGCTGAATTTTCCTAAAGTGATTCACCTAACAAGAGTACAAGGATGAGTCCATTTCAAATTCTATATGGAATTCATCCAAGAGGAGTGTGTGAACTTCATGAATTAGGTCAATTAGAGAAATGAAGTGCTAATGGAGAAGAGTTTGCTATGAGGATCAGTGAACTCTAGGAGAAAGTGAAAGAAAGGTTACAATAGAGTAAAATTAGTTACAAGGCCAGAGAATATTCCAAAAGGAGAGAAAATAACTATGAAGTAGGAGATTTGGTCTTAGCATATCTTAAGAGAGACAAATTTCGAAAAGGGGAGTATAACGAGATGAAAATGAAGAAGATTGGACCCTATAGAATACTCAGGAAATTCTCAGCAGATGCTTATGAGTTAGAGATGCCTATAGGAGTTGGTATTTCGCCAATATTTAATGTAGCATATCTATATCCTTATGTAACAGGGGACACTAGAAACTTTGCAGAAGGGGAAAATCCTAATGAAGACTTACAATAAGTGGGGCAAATGCCTATGGCACAGCCATTGGAATTTGAGGCCATTCTAGACACTAAAGTGGTAAAGAGTACAAGGAAGAAGGACTATCTAGAGTATTTTGTCAAATGGAAGAAGCGACCAACATAGGATTCTACTTGGATGAACACTGCAGATTTGGAAGCTAAGGGTTTCACTGTAGCTGATCTAATGAACCGAGGTTCATAATTTTTCTACCTTGTGAGTCTGACGTAGTAGCATCGTGGCATACCAGCAATGTGATGAGTTGGTCACATGCTATGGCATATTTTTGTAACCATTTTTGCTGAGTCATAGTATATTAGAGGCATAGGGAATTATTGTTGATCACGACTCCCTTCATGGAGATCAAGCCGTCGGTAGTTTGTTTCAGACAAGGATGTTTCATCATCTGTAGTAGTGTTTTGTTTTCAGTTGTAGGACCACACAGGATACAAGTAGCAGTTTAGTTTAAATAGATAGTTTAGAGATGTAGAGGGGGTTCTGCTCTTCATCATTTAGAATTCCAAGTTTACAGAGAAGAGGACAAACCTGTGTTTGATTCCTACTTGTTAAAATTTTGAAGAGTCTAAAGAAGAGAGATCCAAGCTGTGTGCATTTTCCTTTGTTTCTTGATAGAAAGATTAACTGTGTGTTTGTAGGGTTGTTATCCTTTATGCATGTGTTTTGTTGAACTGTGTATCTTTGCAGATCCAACTTTGGCGTTTTCCTGAACATTGTGTATTTATGTGAAGTTGTTGAATTCACACATCAATTCTATTCTTGAATAGTTGAAGTAGAGAGTAGATACATGCATAAGAGTGTTAGGATAAACAATCGAGAAGATTGCAGGCTGGATTGATCAATTTCATGATCGATCAGTGCAGCCTGCATATTTTTTGCCATTGACAAGTTTTGTAGAGAATGAATGGTTGAGATTGAGTCCAAAGATAAAGATCTGATGGGATACAAGGAGACCGCAATGGAAGTTGCGAGGGATTTAATAGATCCACGAGGATTTGTGAGGTTCGCACCAAAAAGAAGATCGATAGTCAGAGTGAAGGACGTAAAGATCTAACGGCTAGGAAAATTGCAAAGGAAAAGTTGCAGAGAGGAAGTTGCAGGGAGGAAACTTTGGGAAGGTTGCATCCTGCATCCCATAACCTGCTTGCAAGAATTCCATTGCAGAGCACAACATTGGTTATTTGAGATCCTGCATCCTGCAACTTGATTGTAGAAGCTTTGTTTTGGAAACAGAGTTGTGGAACGATGATTGCAGAGGTGAAGTTGTGGAGAGGAAATTTTAGCGGGGAATTTGGCCATTAAGATAAATTGGGTAGTCCTGCTAAGTGTATGAGCCACTAAATCTTGGAAGTGCTGATTGGGTTGGTTGAGGTCAGTCCCAGCCTGCACCAACAACTATCCCCTTCTTAGTGATGATGTGACCCAACTACTGTATCTTTGGTTTGTAAAAATCACATTTACTAAACTTGGTGGAGAGATGGTTTTCCGTAACACCTATAGAACTATGCGAAGATGTTCCTCGTGTTCCTCTTTAATCTTAGAGTAAACTAGGATGTCGTATATAAAGACGAAAACAAATTTATCCAGGTATCTACTAAATATATTGTTCATCATACACATGAAGTTCCCGGCTGCATGGGTCAACCCGATTGGCATCACTAAAAACTCACAGTGACCATACCTTGTAGGAAATGCGATTTTGTGAATATCCTTGTCGTGAATCCATACTTGATGGTACCCAGATTGTAGGTTGATCTTTGAAAATATCTTGGCTCCTCCTACTTGATCGAACAAGTCATCGATCCTAGGGAGTGGGTATTGGTTCTTGATAGTCATTTTGTCTAGTTGGCGGTAATTGATGCACATATGCATCGCACCATCCTTCTTATTTACAAAAAGTATCGATGCTCCCCAAGGGGACACACTCAGTTGGATAGATCCCTTCTCAATTGACTCCAGCAACTGCAGTTTGAGTTCCACCAACTCTGGTGCGCTCATGCGATAAGGGGATTTTGAAGCCGAAACTGATTCTCGTGTCATTTCTATGGAAAAATCAAAGTCTTGTTTCAGTGGTAATCGTGGGATCTCCTTAGGAAATACGTCCTTGAAGTCTACGAGAATTGGAAATTCCTCGATGTGTTTTTCTCTTTCAGCTTCTATGTCTTGGATGTTTACTGCAAACAGTTTGTAGCCTTTCCTAATGCACTTCTTTTCTTGTAAAGTAGATATCTTCCTTACGAAAACTTTATTAGGTATTCCTTGAATCTTTACAGGATTCCCTTGGCTATCTGTACAAAAGATTGACTTGTGTAAGCAATCTAGCATGACATGGTGTTGTTCCAACTAGTCCATGCTGATAAGGATATCATACGATCCTAAGGGTAGGATTTTTAGGTTTATTTTAGTAATAAAACCATTCAGGTTTACCTCACAATATTTAACTATTTCAGAAACCTTTCATTTCATACCTGTGGCTAATTGCACTAGCTAGGGTTTCTCATGTTTAACTTTAACTAGCTTACATATATCAACAGTTTTAGGCGATACATAGCTTTGGAAAGAACCGGGGTCAATCAATATTGAAATAGAAGTGTATAAGATCTTACCTTCTATCTCAACCATGGTATCCTTTGTTGATGTATGTATAACTTCAGAATGTATTCACTTGTATATCTTATGTATTGTACCCTTATGTTTCTATTGGGAAGTATATGTAATGTAATTGAGTCATGTCATGCCCCGATGTTGCTATCGAGTGATTCAATAATGTAAACAAGTCATGTAAATTCATAGAGTGTAACCCTCCTTATTGATCAAGGGTTAAAGTCCCTGCAGTTGTGGGGACCTAGGGTTATTAGACTCTCCTAGAGAAGTCGGCCCTAGTGAGTTATTGTCAAGTCGGGAATTAGTATAAATAGAGAGAGAGCCTCTCTATTTAACACACATTCACTCATACTCAGTTGTAGTGCATAACTGATAGAGAAACAAGAAGTTGGGACAAGAGAGAGAGGGACTACTGTTGTCGGGATATCATCTTACTATCTTTGGGTTTTACTTTTGGTGTTGATTCTATCTCTGAGGAAGTTGTGGGGTTTTCTCCTTTATGGCTTCCCCGAGGAAAATATTTGTGTTCATTGTCTGTTGCGATTGATTTCTATGCTTGTTATTCTCATAGATAAGATCCTAAGATCATATAGCTTAAATGTTAAAAATATAACATGGTATCAGAGCTAACCTGAGAAGAAAACACTGTGCAGCTGCTGAAGCTAGGGCTTCCTACTTTTTGGATCTCTCTCCATATACTTTTATCAAAAGGATGCTAGGATGACCCTCGTCTCTAGGGGACATATTTCTATTGAAGAAAAATTTGATTCTGAACATTTTCAGTTTTTGACCCGACACTACTGCGGGAAATTAGGGCTTTACACAGAAGTGGAATTTTTGAGTGAGCCCAAGCCTAGATTGATCTCCTCCGCAAAATAAAATTTTATAGATCAAGATCAATTTTTTTGGCTGGGTAGAACTCCCGAAAAGTCAAACCCTAATGTGCTTCTAAAAACCATCTCTACAGAAATTCAGCGCCAGATCCAGTTCTGACATCTTAACCTGGTAAGATCTAAATCTTTTGCATTTCCATTTGAGGTTCTCTGTTAAGATGTCTCATCATACCAAGCTTGATGAAAAGCTTGAGGGAGCTGATAACTTCTGAGCTTGGAAGTATAGGATCTCCCTGGTCCTAGAAGAAAATGAGTTGGACTCTTACCTCAATTAAGAGGTTCCAGTTCCAAAGGGAGATGATGCTAAGGCCTTACACAAGAATAAATTAGTCATGGCTAAGAGGATTATTGTTGTTTCAATAAAGGATCACCTCATACCATAGGTGTCCTCCCTAGATACACCTAAAGATATTTCTGATACCCTGACCAAGTTATTTGAAGGGAAGAACATAAACCAGAAGATGACTCTGAGAAACCTATTGAAGAATGTAAGGATCTAGAATGCGGAGACCATTCAGTCTTACTTTTCAAGGGTCTCTCAGATCAAGGAACAACTTGAAGCGGTAGATGAAGAAGTAGAGAATGCAGAAATTGTGATGACCACCTTGAATGGTCTTCCTAGGGCATGTGACTCTTTCATTCAAGGGATCTGTGCTAGAAAGAAGCTAGTCAATTTTAGCATACTGTGGGAGGAACACACACAAGAAGAAGCTCGAATATTAGCATGAGAAGAAAATATGGGAAGTGAATATCAAGCTCTCATAGTACAATCCAAGAAAAGTAGAACAGACCATCACAAAGGTAAGCACTCTCACCAGAAGAAAAACACTAGAAAATCTAACAAAGTTTTGTCTAAGTACATTTTCTATACATGTGATGAAAGAGGACACCTTGCAAGAGATTTTCCTAGAAACAAATATAGATCTCACAAGATGAAGGGAAATAAGAAATACCTCATGATCATGCTACAGAAGATGATAAGCCTTCCAAGAAGAGAATCAAACAAGGCAGTGATGATTCTTCAAGTGATGAAGAATATGTTTTCATTTTCGCTGTCACAAGAAACATCAGAGATGGAAGCAATGATTGGCGTATAGATAGTGGGTCTTCCAAACACGTGATAGGATTGAAAGAATCATTTGTGAAACTATCAGAACATGAATCACCCCACAAGGTGAAACTTGGGGATGACTACTAGTATCCAATAAAAGGTAGTGGAGAATCCTCCTACAAATTAGACTCTAGAAAGTCTATGAAAATAAAGGATGTCCTATTTGTACCAAGAATAAAGAAGAAACTTCTCTCCATATTTGCATTATCTGCAAAAGGCATGAGAGTTGCATTTATAGATAGTAAAGTTCTCAAGTGGCCAAAAGGAAAGACTATTGATGATACAGTAGTAATTGGAGAACAAGAGGGAGGACTATACATATTAAAGGGCCAACTAGAACAAGTTTTGGTTCATGACTTAGTAGAACCAAATGAACTTTGGCATAGAAGGCTTGCACATGTGCACTATAGGGCACTACCACTTGGAAGCAAAGCTGTTGAAGGTCTTCCAGAAATGCAAGCAAAACATGAAGGAGTATGCAATGGATGTGAGAAAGGAAAGAACACAAAGAAGACATTTCCAAGTAGCGAAAGCAAGGCTAAAGGAATCTTGAAAATCATTCACTCTGATGTATGCGGTTCGATGTCATCCAGTTCATTAAGAGGGAATGTATACTATGTTTCTTTCATTGATGATTTTTCTAGGAATACATGGATATAATTCATGAAGAACAAAGATGAAGTAGTCAGCAAGTTCAAGGAATTCAAATCCTTGATCGAAAACTACACATAGAATAAGATCAAGATTTTTCGATCAGACAATGGCAAAGAATTCACATCAAATGAATTCAAGGAATCATTCAAAGATTCAGGGATTAAGAGGGAGTTGACCACTCCATATAATCCACAACAAAATGGGGTTGCAGAAAGAAAGAATAGAATGATCATGGATGTTGCAAGGGCAATTCTTCATGATCAAGATCTTCCTATGCATCTATGGGCAGAAGCTGCCAGGACAGCTGTGTATGTACAGAAACGTACTCCACATAGAGTAATTGAGAATAGGACACCTGAAGAAGTGTTTTTCGAAAAGAAACTAGAGTTCAGTCATCTCAGAATATTTGGCTATCCAATATACATTCACATTCCAAAAGAAAATAGGACAAAGTTAGATCCTTCAGGGAAGGAAGGGTATATTTGTGGGATACTCTGAAATCTCGAAGGCTTACATAATATACTTCCCAGGATTCAAGAAGATCAACATCAATAGGGATGTAACATTTGATGAGGACTCAGCTTACAACAAATCCAGAAAGAGACACGCTGAAGAACCTGACGAAACAAAAGTACCTAGAATTCAAGACAAAACCATGAACGATGCAACTCAAGAAGAAGATCGATAAATAGAAGAACCTCAAGAACCTGTAGATCCACCTCAAGAAAAGAATCCTCATAAGAGGAAACATGCATGGGTATGAGAAGCTATCCAAGGTGTAGAAAGATATGGGGCTGAAGAAGAGATAAATAGAGAGAGGAAAAGAACCAGCTCCTACTTCGGTTATGTACCCCTATTATGTGACTTCATTGATAACTAACCTTCCAAATATGAATAAGCGGTAGAAAAGAAAGAATGGAAGGATGCTATGATCGAAGAATATCAGTCGAGCATGAAGAATGATGTTTGGGATGTTGTCCCAACACCAGAGGGGAAGTCTGTAGTGACTTCCAAATGGATCTATAATATCAAGCATGTTGCAGATGGTAGCATAGAGAAATATAAAGAAAGATTTGTGGCTCGTGGTTTCTCCCAGAAAGAAGGAATAAATTATGAAGAAACCTTTGCACCTGTAGCCAGATCTACCTCCTTCAGATTAGTACCTGCTATAGCTGCAGTAATGAAATGGAAAGTACACTAGATGGATGTTAAGACATATTTTTTGAATGGTGTAGTAGAAGAGGAAGTATATGTGGGGCAGCCACTTGGTTTTGAGACACATGACAGAGAGAATCATGTGTGTAAGTTAAAGAAAGCCTTGTACAATTTGAAACAGGAACCCATGACATGGTACGGCAGAATTGACACCTTCATATCCAGTTTGGGCTTTACCAAGAGTAAAGCAAATTCCAACCTTTACTACAAGGTTGAAGAAGGGAACCCATTGATACTCCTATTGTATGTAGATGATCTATTTGTAATAGGTGAGGATGGGCTGATTGCTGATACAAAGAGGAAGCTTGCTGCCGAGTTCGAAATGAAGGACTTGGGTATGTTGCACTACTTTCTAGGCATGGAGGTGTGGCAGAATGTAGATGGAATTTCCTTGGGACAAGGGAAGTATGCCGTAGAGATCCTGAAGAGGTTCGGAATGATGGACTGCAAGTCCATGACCATACCAATGGCATCGTACCTGAAGCTATTGAGTGATGCTTCATCAGAATCGGTTGATGCTGCGATGTATCGTCAGATGATTGGGTCCTTGATGTACCTAACGAATACAAGACCGGATATTTGCTTTGCTGTGAACACATTAAGCCAATTCCTGATGAATCCGGGACATGTTCACTTGATTTCTACAAAGCATATTATGAGGTACCTGAAGGGTGTCATTGATTATGGGCTCAAGTATGAGGAAAATCAAAAGATTAACCTAGAAGATTAGTGGATTTAGATTGGGCAGGAAGTGCCATTGATAGAAAGAGCATTTCAGGTTGTTGCTTTAGTATGGGACTAGGTATGATCTCATGGTTTAGCAGGAAGCAATCCTATGTGGCATTGAGTACAACCGAAGCAGAGTATGTTACAGCTTGTTTGGCTAGTTGTGAGGCAGTGTGGCTAAGAAAGCTATTGTCTGATTTATTTGATCTTCAGATGGATGCTACTTATATATATTGCGATAACCAGAGCTGTGTGAAGATGTCAGAGAACCCTGTGTTCCATGACAAGTCAAAGCATATTGAGATCAAATATCACTATATCAGGGATATCATGTAGAGAGGAGTAGTGAAGCTCCAATATGTTGTGACAGACGAGTAGATAGATGATGTGTTGACCAAACCATTAGCCAAAGTGAAGTTTGAGTACTTCAGGGAGAAGCTTGGTGTTCTTCAGATCGAGGTTCCCTCCAAAGGGAATTGATGTTCCTATTGGTCTTTTTGACATGGTGGAAGACTGAGCTTCACATGACCAGATATAAGTGCAGAGTCATTCTGAGGTGATTGAGGGATGTGTTCCCACATGATCAGATATAAGTATCAAGCATTTCTGATGTGATTGAGGGATGTGTTCCCACATGATCAGATATAAGTGTAGATCCATTCTGATGTGATTGTAGGATGTGTTCCCACATGATCAGATGTAAGTGCAGAGCCTTTCTGACATGATGAGTTCAGATGTAAGTGCAGAGCCTTTCTGACAAGATGAGGTCAGATGTAAGTGCAGATCCTTTTTGACAAGATGAGGTCGGATGTAAGTGTAGAGCCTTTCTTACAAGATGAGGTTAGATGTAAGTGTAGAGCCTTTCTGACAAGATGAGGTTGGATTTAAGTGTATATTCTTTCTAACAAGATGAGGTCAGATGTAAGTGCAGAGCCTTTCTGACAACACAAGGTCGGATGTGAGTGCTGGGCCTTTCTGACATGGGTTTTGGATGTGTTCCTCCCATGGTCAGATGTGAGTGCTGGGTGTTCCTTTCTGACATGGTTATTGGATGTGTTCCTCCCATGGTCAGATGTAAGTGCTAGGCGGGCCTTTTTGACATGGTTCATTCCATGGTCAGATATAAGTGCTGAAGATGATGAAGAATTACATGAAGGCTAGTCCTACAACTAACATGAAAAGGGGTTGGCTTTGTAGAACTTCCTATGACGATTAGATTTGAGATAGCACCAATGATGATCCAACAATGACGATTTAGATCAAGTGATGATCTAGACTTGATGATGATCCAGTGATGATTCAGATCAAGTGAGGATCTAGACTTGATGATGATCAAGTGATGCTCCAAATCAAGTGAAGATCTAGAATTGATGATGATCCAGTGATGCTCCAGATCAAGTAATGATCCAGACTTGATGATGATCCAGTGATGATCCAGAATTGAAGATGAAGATGACTTGAATATGAATATGATTTGATGATGATACAAATGATACAGAGAAGAAGACTTGTGCTGATAAATTGTGTTGAGAGAATACCTTCCTAATTAAGAGGGAGTGTTGATGTATTTGTAACTTCAAAATGTATTCACTTGTATATCTTATGTATTGTACCTTGATGTTTCTACCGGGAAGTATCTGTAATGTAATTGAGTCATGTCATGCCCCAATGTTCCTATCGGGAGATTCAATAATGTAAACAAGTCATGTAAAGTCATAGAGTGTANCGCAGTTATGGGGCCTTAGGGTTATTAGAATCTCCTATAGAAGTTGGCCCTATTGACTTATTGTCAAGTTGGGAATTAGTATAAATAGAGAGGGAGCCTCTCTATTTAACACACATTCACTCACACTTAGTTGTACTGCATAGATGAGAGAGAAAGAATAAGTTAGGACAAGAGAGAGAGAGAGAGTACTTCTGTCGGGAGATCATCTTACTATCATTGGGTTTTACTTTTGGTGTTGATTCTATCTCTGAGGAAGTTGCAGGGTTTTCTCCTTTATGGTTTCCCCGAGGAAAATCTTTGTTTTCATTGTCTCTTGTGATTGATTGTTGTTCTTCTTATTCTCTTAGATAAGATCCTAAGATCATATAGCTTAAATGTTAAAAATATAACATCTTGATGGTCTTCTTATCGACCAGCCAAGGCTGCATAAATCCACAGTGTTCCAGCCATGTCTTCTACCGTTGGTTCTTCTTGTATGTTGTGCAAGACTCCATTGGTCTTCTTCTTACAGTCTTGGGCATAATGGGGCCCTTGGAATTTCCAGCACTTGATTTGTAGTGTGGCAACATTGGATCCCCCATTTTCTGATGGCTTGTTAGCATTTGGAGCTGGTACATATGGTTTTGTACCTATTTTGTTGAAGTTCTTGTTGGCTGGAAAACTATTGTTCTGTTTTCTGTAAGGTGGTGGGTCGAAACCTGGTTTGTGGTTGTACAAGAAGGTCCTAGACCTATCTCTGCTTCTATTGATGTTCTCTTGTCGCACTTGTCCATGCTCATAGCAAAGCCTAACTTTGTGGAAGGTGGTGTCAAATGTTTTATGCATGTCAAATTCAATCCTTTCCTAGATGTTGGGAGGAAGACATCTTAAAAATTGTTGTGTTTTCACTTTCTTGTCCTTTATGTAAGGTACATAATGTAATAGATCCAAATTTTTTTTAATGAAAGCATCCATACTCATGGAACCCATCCTTAACTTGTGAAATTATTTCACCTTTCTATCGAAGAATCTTTTCGACATGTATTTCTCTTGGAAAATCTTACGAAAATTACTCCATCGGATTTCTCTTACCTCATCTTTCTTGGTATGCTTTAGGTCTCTCCACCATCTAGCTGCTTTTTCATTTAAATTATAGATGGCTAGACGTGCTTTTAGTTCGCTAGAGTAGTTATGAACTCAGAAATATTTGCTCATGCCTAGAAGCCATTCTTCAGCTTTTTCCCCTGTTTTCATCTCTCCTTAATAGGTTAGCACTTTTATCTTCTTGAACTCTCCCTCGAGGTTGTCACCATTTCTCTGTTTCTTTTTGCAATGAGAAAGAGAATCGTCACTATAAGGAATGTGACAATCTCTTTTTGGAAGTCTAGGGGCATGTTCTTCTTTTGCTTCTTCTTTTGGGCTATTGGCCCATTTACGATAGAATTATTTCTTGAACCTCTTGGTTGAATGAGTGGGGTTTCCTGTGGTGATTCCTCCTGCCATTTTCCACAACAAGGATTCATTAATTACTTGTTGTTCCTTTCTTTCATTTGGATTATCATCTTTGAAACTCTGTAAGTCTGCTTGAAGACTTTGTATGGTTTTCAGTATATCAGAATTTAGTTCCACCACCAGTTCTACTTCCTGGGTAGGGTTATTCAGCTTTCCTTTCCGGCTGTTGTCTTCTTCAGTGTTCATGATTTGAACTGTTCTTTTAAATCCTACAATTGCAAATTTTTAATAATAGGGAAAATTTATGTTAGTTAACAAAATTTAAAACATAATTTATTTTTTGCAACGAATGTATGGTACACCCATTTGGTCTCTTAGTGTTGAAACCGGGCTCTGATACCACTTGTAATGTCCCCAAAATTTGAAAATATTTTTTATTTTATTATATTAGGCTAGTTAATTACTACCTAAACTAGACATTAACTTATTTTATGCAGAATGTGTCGAACTTTGTTCGCGGAACTAAATTGTCGTAAGTTGTTCTTACCCTCTTCTAGATGTTTTCCCCAATATGGTTATTAGTGTAATTCTATATTGTTTTAATGTTACTTGAATCTGAGTTAGATGGTTACATTGTTCATTGATTACTTCTTATCATGTATTTACATGTATGTGTGTTCGGTTTATAGCTTACTTGCTGGTTATAGGTTTTGTTTACCGGTTTATGGAAAATCCTGACTTAACTTGTATTGTCAAGGGGTGGAGTGGCGGGACTTGTATCCCTTATAGGATCACTCGGAGACGTAACTTGTTTTACCTGACATTACAGGGTTTACTTAGTTCATATTGAACTAATGAATCTCTTCTTTATTTTGTGCAGGTGCACTAGGTGACGAAAAAATTGCTATAATAGTTTAAACAAAGACATGCTACCCATGTTGAACTTCTTCATTGATTTTGAAGACAACAAGACCAAAGTCCTATCTTAGCAAGTCTGAATGTTATTGTTAGTGTTGTTGTTTATGCATCGTTGGGTTTGTTTAGACCTATGTCTAACTAGTTATCATTTTTACTTATGGTTCTAATACTTCATTACTTGGTCCATATTCTTAATGTTTAAGATATATGCTTGGATTATTTTTATGTTCAAAGGTTTGCAAGGCTTAAGTCTCAAGACTTAGCCGTGATGTAATTAAAGGTTAAAGTTTTTATACGATAACTTAATGGATATAGGGCTATTCATGGCATAATCCATATGCCATCAATCATGTCTTATCCTAAGTCAACGATGCTGATGATGGCGTTTATAATGTGCAAGGATTTACAATTACCAAGTCGTGATTGTGGATATGAAACTATAGGTAGAGGGATAAAAATTGATGTTTGTGGTGGACAGGGTGACAGAGTAAATGCACCTTGGGATATGGTGAGTTCAAGCCCTAAGCTTGGTCTGTCATGATAGAATGAGTCATTTGTCTCTATGATGGTTTCTCTCTATTTGACTCTCTGGTTGATGTCTCTATGTGAGGTGTAGCTCGCTTCTATGCATGGGAAGGTATGCTCTCCATTTTGGTTTTACAACATTGTTTACTTGTTGTTTCGGTTCGTAGGGTTGGCATACTTCTCATGTTTCGATGCCCCTTGTTTGTAGGTAGCATGGCTTTTATGCATGTCAAATTCAATCCTTTCCCAGAAGTTGGGAGGAAGACATCCTAAAAACTGTTGTATTTTCACTTTCTTGTCCTTTATGTAAGCTACATAATGTAACAGATCCAAAAATCTATTAATGAAAGAATCCATACTCATGGAACCCATCCTTAACTCGTGATATTATTTCACCTTTCTATTGAAGAATCTTTTTGACATGTATTTCTCTTGGAAAATATTAAGAAAATTACTCCATCGGATTTTCTCTTACCTCATCTTTCTTGGTATGGCTTAGGTCTCTCCACCATCTAGCCGCTTTTTCATTTAAATTATAGATGGCTAGATGGGATTTCAGTTCGCTAGAGTATTTATGAAGTCATAAATGTTTGCTCATGCCTAGAATCCATTCTTCAGCTTTTTCCCCTGTGTTCATCTCTCCTTCATAGGTTGGGGATTCTATCTTCCTAGAATCTCCCTCGAGATTGTCATTATTTCTCTATTTCTTTCTGCAATGATAAATAGAATCATCACTAGAAGGACTATGACAATCTCTTGCTGGAGGTTCAGGGGTATGTTCTTCTTTCCTTCTTCTCTCGTGTTGCTGGCCCATTTATGATAGAATTATTTCTTGAACTTCTTGATTGAATGAGTGGGGTTTCCCCTCGCGATTCCTCCCGCCATGTTCTGCAACAAGGATTCATTAATTTCTTATTGTTCCTTTCTTTCATTCGGATTATCATCTTTGAAACTCTGCAAGCCTACTCGAAGACTTTGTATGGTTTTCAGTATATCAGAATTTAGTTCCACCACCAATTCTACTTCCTGGCTAGGGGTGCTCAACTTTCCCAGCCGACTATTGTCTTCTTCAGTGTTCTTTTAAATCCTGCAATTGCAAATTTTAAATAACAGGGAAAATCTATGTTAGTTAACAAAATTTAAAACATACTTTATTTTCTGCAACGAATGTCTAGTACACCCATTTGGTCTCTTAGTGTTGAAACTGGGCTCTGATACCACTTGCAATGTCACCAAAATTTGAAAATATATTTTACATTATTTTATTAGGCTAGTTAATTACTACCTGAACTGGACATTAACTTATCTTATGCGGAATGTCTCTAACTTTGTTCGCGAAACTAAATTGTCGTAAGCTGTTCTTACCCTCTTTTGTATGTTTTCCCCAATATGGTTATTAGTGTAATTCTATATTGTTTTAATGTTACTTGAATCTGAGTTGGATGGTTACGTTGTTCATTGATTACTTCTTATCATGTATCTACGTGTATGTGTGTTTGGTTTATAGCTTACTTGCTAGTTATAATTTTTGTTTACTAGTTTATGGAAAATTTTGACTTATGTTGTATTGTCATGGGGTGGAGTGGCGGGACTTGTATCCCTTATAGATCACTCGGAGATGTAACTAGTTTTACCTGACATTACAAGGTTTACTTAGTTCATATTGAGCTAATGAATCTATTCTTTATTTTGTGCAGGTGCACTAGGTGACGAAAAACTTGCTATAACAGTTTAAACAAAGACATGCTACCTATGTTGAACTTCTTCATTTATTTTGAAGACAACAATACCAAAGTCCTATCCCAGCAAGTCTTATTGTTATTGTTAGCGATGTTGTTTACGCATGGTCGGGTTTTTTTAGACCTACATCTAACTAGTTATTATTATTACTTATGGTTCTAAGACTTCATAACTTGGTCCCTATGCTTAATGTTTAAGATATATGCTTGGAGTATTTTTATGTTCAAAGTTTTGCAAGGATTAAGTATCAAGACTTAGTCGTAATGTAATTAAAGGTTAATTTTTTTATACCATAAGTTAATGTATATAGGGCCATTCATGGCATAATCCATATGCCATCAATCATGTCTTATCCTAATTCAACGATGCCAATGATGGGTTTTATAATGTGCAAGGCTTTACAATTACCAGGTCATGATTGTGGATATGAAACTATCGGTAGAGGGATAACGATCGACGTTTGTGGTGGACAGGGTGGCGGAGTAAATGCGCCTTGGAATATGGTGAGTTCAAGCCCTAAGCTTGGTTTGTCATGGGAGAATGAGTCATTTGGCTATGTGATAGTTTCACTCTGTTCGACTCTCTGGTTGTTGTCTCTGTGTGAGGTGTAGCTCGCTTCTATGCCCGGGAAGGTATGCTCTCCATTATGGTTTTGCAACATTGTTGACTTGTTGTTTCGGTTTGGAGGGTTGCCATACTTCTCAAGTTTCTCTGCCCCTTGTTTGCAGGTAGCATGGATTTTATGCATGTTAAATTCAATCCTTTCCCGAAAGTGGGGAGGAATACATCCTAAAAAATGTTGTATTTTCACTTTCTCGTCCTTTATGTAAGGTACATAATGTAACAGATTTTTGGATCTGTTAATGAAAGCATCGACACTCATGGAACCCATCCTTAACTCGTGAAATTATTTCACCTTTCTATCGAAGAATATTTTCGACATGTATTTCTCCTGTAAAATATTACAAAAATTACTCCATCAGATTTCTCTTACCTCATCTTTCTTGGTATGCTTTTGGTCTCTCCACCATCTAGGCACTTTTCCATTTAAATTATAGATGGCTAGATGGGCTTTCAGTTCGCTAGAGTGGTTATGAACTCAGAAATATTTGCCCATGCCTAAAAGCCATTCTTCAAATTTTTCCTCTGTGTCCATCTCTCCTTCATAGGTTGGGGCTTTTATCTTCCTGAACTCTCCCTCGAGATTGTCATCATTTCTCTATTTCTTTCTGCATAAAGAGAATCATCACTAGAAGGACTGTGACAATCTCTTTCTGGAGGTTCAGGGGTATGTTCTTCTTTTCCTTCTTCTCTTGGGTTGTTGGCCCATTTATGATAGAATTCTTTCTTGAACCTCTTTGTTGAATGAGTGGGGTTTCCCCTCGTGATTCCTCTTTCCATGTTCCACAACAAGGATTCATTAATTTCTTGTTGTTCCTTTCTTTCATTCAAATTATCATCTTTGAAACTCTATAAGTCTGCTTGAAGACTTTGTATGGTTTTGAGTATATCAAAATTTAGTTCCACCACTATTTCTGCTTCCTGGGTAGCGGTATTCAACTTCCCTATTTGGCTATTGTCTTCTTCAATGTTCATGATCTGAACTTTTCTTTTAAATCCTACAATTGCAATTTTTTAATAATAGGGAAAATTTATGTTAGTTAACAAAATTTAAAACATACTTTATTTTCTGCAATGAATGTTTGGTACACCCATTTGGTCTCTTAGTGTTGAAACTAGGCTCTAATACCACTTGTAATGTCCCCAAAATTTGAAAATATTTTTTATTTTATTTTATTAGGCTAGTTAATTACTACCTGAACTGGACATTAACTTATCTTATGTGGAATGTGTCGAACATTGTTCGCGGAACCGAATTGTTGTAAGTTGGTCTTACCCTCTTCTAGATGTTTTCCCCGATATCGTTATTAGTGTAATTCTATATTGTTTTAATGTTACTTGAATCTGAGATAGATGGTTACATTGTTCATTGATTACTTCTTATCATGTATTTATGTGTATGTTTGTTCGGTTTATAGCTTACGTGCTGGTTATAAGTTTTGTTTACTGGTTTATGGAAAATTCTGACTTAACTTGTATTGTCAAGGGGTGGAGTGGCAGGACTTGTATCCCTTATAGGATCACTCAGAGACGTAACTGGTTTTACCTAACATTACAGGGTTTACTTAGTTCATATTGAACTAATGAATCTCTTCTTTGTTTTGTGCAGATGCACTAGGTGATGGAAAACTTGCTATAATAGTTTAAACAAAGACATGCTACCTATGTTGAACTTCTTCATTGATTTTGAAGACAACAAGACCAAAGTCCTATCTTAGCAAGTTTGATTGTTATTGTTAGCATTGTTGTTTACGCATGGTTGGGTTTGTTTAAAACTACGTCTAACTGGTTATCATTATTACTTATGGTTCTAAGACTTCATAACTTGGTCTCTATTCTTAATGTTTAAGATTTATGCTTGGAGTATTTTTATGTTCAAAGGTTTGCAAGGCTTAAGTCTCAAGACTTAGTCGTGATGTAATTAAACGTTAAAGTTTTTATACCATAAGTTAACATATATAGGGCCATTCATGGAGTAATCCATATGCCATCAATCATGTCTTATCCTAAGTCAACGATGCCAATGATGGGGTTTAGAATGTGGAAGGATTTACAATCACCAAGTCATGATTGTGGATATGAAACTATAGGAAGAGGGATAAAAATCGACGTTTGTGGTGGACAGGGTGGCAGAGTAAATGCGCCTTGGGATATGGTGAGTTTGATCCCTAAGCTTGGTTTGTCGTGGGAGAACGGGTAATTTGGCTCTATGATGGTTTCACTCTGTTCGACTCTCTGGTTGTTGTCTCTGTGTGAGGTGTAGCTTGCTTCTATGCCCGGGAAGGTATGCTCTCCATTCTGGTTTTGTAATATTGTTTACTTGTTGTTTCGGTTCGGAGGGTTGGCATACTTCTCATGTTTTGCTGCCCCTTGTTTGCAAGTAGCATGGCTTTCACTACGCGGGTCCTTGGAAGGGTATTTTTTAAGGATTCTAATATTATACTTAAGTATAGTATTTTAGGTGATTGTTCTGGATTGAGAAAACATGTTTATAGATAGGTAGGATAATATTAAATATGAAACACAAAACTAACACTGAAATGTGGAATTTTTAGCGAATATTATGATAAAAAAACATATTTTATGTAAATATAGGCGATATTAGACACCAAAAAGCGAAATTAGTTTTTGAGAGAAACCCCAAAAATAGGCAATTGGCGAAATTTTGCCACGAAAAATTACCTTGGTCGTGGGTCTTCCAGGTTGTCGATGCATTACCCTTCATGGGTAAGCCCTGTATAAACAAGCCTAAACTTGTTCCTCTGTGCATGGGCGTTTTGACAGAGCTTTGAGCTTGTCATTTGATGAATGAATACTGGTTTGGGTTAGGGGTTTTGACTGTGTACATGTCTGTTGTAAATAATGAAAGGCATCAGATATGCATATGAAGTTTAGGGTTTTGTTGTTGGGTCTGGGTTTGGTGCCTTCAAGCCATGATTATCACGAATTTGCTCTGCAATATTTTGGATTGGTAGCTTTTACTTGTGAGCGTGATGGTTAATGCAGACTCTGTGTTTTAGTTAAAATGTTGGGTTTCGAATGGTGACAACACCATTGCTTGAAATGGTGCATTGGTTTGTAAAATACAACTGTGTAGTTTTTACTTATAAATTGTAGTGGTTAAATGTATGCATTCACCGTTGGGTATCAGTTGTGGATACGGTTTCTTAGGTTGGAAAGGTTTTGACTCTGTGTAAATTGATGTATGTAATTTAAATTATCGTTTGGGTATTTACAGATTTGATTTTTATTTTAGATCCATGCCATTGCTGGCAATGGCAATGTTTCCATTTAGCTTAGCGATTGTGTAAGATATTAGAGGAATGTTATTAAATGGTGTTTTATGATTTCATTTACTTGTCAATAATTTAAATTGGGTATGGCCGTGAGCTTGGTTTTAACCTTGCATTATGGATGTTGTTGCTTATGATAGCAAAAGCTGTGGTTAATTTGTTTATGGTTTAAGTTAATGGATTATTTCTTGTTTCTCTGTCGTGAGCCATGAAATGATTACAACATATAAATTAGGGTTCATATTACTGTGTGGAGAAATAATGAAATGATTAAAGCATGTATATTTTGTTTGCATTTTAGTGTACATAAATGTTGATAGGGAAACGAAATCAATGTGTGGTTAATTCTTCTTGCATTTATATGTTATTAGCGTAGGTTGTGTGGAATAAATACAATATTTTACAGCGTTGATAAAGGTTTGTGAATTGAACCCTACAGGATTCGATGTTGATTTGTGGTTGGAATGTAACCCTTGTTTTTATGTCGTGAGCTCACAGGATTCGATCCTAGGCTATGTGCATTGTAAATGATGAGTGTGTAGTTTTTGGTTTGTCATGAATGCCAACATGATTAAATCCTATAACCTTTTGATTTATATAATATATGTTAATGTATTTTGTATTAGGTTAGGTTTGATTTCTTATGTTACAATCTTTTGAGAGATACGATTTTGATAATGGTGTTAGGTTATAAAGTATATAGTGTGGTTATGAAATATGAGGCACTTGTTCCTTCAGACCTTAGAGGTCTCGATAGCTTAGCTTGGCATTCGATAATGTTGTTTATAGTATGGAAATTATTTATTTATAGTTATGTTTTATGATAATTTAATTAAAGTGTTTAGCCATTATATTTTAGTTATATTTTTATGCATTTAATTTAAATCAAAGGTGTAGATAGTAGTTTGTTTTATTGTAAATAATACCAGCCTACTGGAAATATGAAATTTTCCAGCAGAAATAAGATATAGGTTTTGTTTCTAATTATTTCTAGGTTGTGGAACTTGAATTTATAGACAGAAAATAAATTGCAAAAATGAAATAGAAAACAAAACCAATTAATTCTATATAGGCACGTGCAGAACCTTAGGTAAAGATTTTTAATGGTGAGGGAATACACTGAAGATTTTTACAAAGTAAACATAAGGGTTGGATATGTGGAAGAATCAACAGAGAAGGCTACTAGATATGTGAATGGTCTAAGGATGGATATCCAAGAAGAGATCAACATGATAACACCTAGAACGATGGAGGAGGTGTATTAGTGTGCCTTGATGGAAAAAGAAAAGATAGCAAGGAAGCATAGCTTCAATAGAGGTCGCGGTTCAGCCAGAGGAAGATGGAAAGCAACTATAAGAGGAATATTTGGAGCACAAAGAGGAGAGTCCAATAACTCTAACCAACAAGAGCAGCATGGTAGAGGTGGTGATTCTAGCATAATAGGACATTACCAAGGAGGTAGAGGCAGAGGACGAGGCAGAGAGGCTATCATTCGTTGTTACAAAAGCAACCAGTTGGGGAATAAGTCATTTGAATATCCAAGAAAAGAAGATGTAGGACAAAGAGGATCCTATGTAGCTTAGAATGAGTAGTAGCAAGAACAATTGATAGTAGAGGAAGTCTTACAAAAGATAGGAGAGCCTTTGATGATGAACAAGTTGTTGTTGAAACCTGAGAAGGAGCAAGAATATCTTGCTCAAAGAAAATTGTTATTCAGGACTACATGTAATGCCCAAGGGAAGTGTTGTAAGATGGTGATTGACAGTGGGAGTACTGACAATATTTTTTCCACAGAGATGGTGAAAAAGTTGAGTTTAAAGACATCAAATCCTAGCAAGTGAGCAGTGTGTAGTTGATTTCCAAATAGGTCCATATAAGGACAAGATTCTATGTGATGTGATGCCCATGGATGTTTTTCATATACTATTAGGAAGATTGTGGAAATTTGATAAACCAGTTTACCAAACAAGGTAGCATATAGGTTGACACCTCATGAAAATGAAGAATTGAGGAAGCAGGTCTGAGGATTGTTGCACAAAGGATTGATCTAGAAGAGTCTGAGTCCATGTGCAGTACCAACAGTACTGACACAAAAGAAGGATGGTGAGTGGAGGATGTGTAGTTTCTCCAGAGAAATTAACACAATTACCATTAGATATAGATTTCCATTACCAAGGATGGATGGCATGATGGATTTCCTTAGTGGGGTAACATGCTTTTCAAAACTGGATTTGAATAGGGGATATCATCATATTAGGATCAGAGAAGGAGATGAGTGGAAAACAACCTTTAAGTCAAATTATGGGTTGTATGAGTGGTTGGTCATGCCATTTGGATTGTCCAACGAACCAAGCACTTTTATGAGATTGATGAATGAAGTCTTTAGAGATTTCATAGGTAAGTTTGTGATAGTTTACCTTGATAAAATTTTGGTTTTCAGCGAAACAGAAGAAGAACATCTGAAGAATTTAAAATATGTTTTAGAGAGGGTGTAATAGGAAAAGTTGTTGATAAATGTGAAGAAGTGCACATTCATGAAGACAGATCTAATATATTTGGGTTTTGTTATCTCAAGATAAGGGTTGAATATGGATCCAGAAAAGGTGTAAGAAATAATTGATTAGCCTTCACCTAGAAACATATTTGAGGAAAGACGCTTTCATGGATTGTGCAGTTTTTATAGGAAGTTCATAAAGAATTTCAGTGGTATTTGTGCATCTATCGCGGAGACAATTAAGAAGGATAGACAACGATTTCAATGGACAGCAGAGGATGAAAAGAGTTTTCCATTCTTGAAGAAGAAGATCACTGAACAACCAGTATTGAAGCTATCAGAATTCAACCACCCTCTCCAACTGAAATGTGATGCTAGTGGAGTAGCAATCGTAGTTGTACTCAGTCAGGAGGACATACCTATAATGTATTTCAGTGAGAAGCTCAATGATGCAAAGTAGAAGTATTCATCTTATGACAAGGAATTTTATGCTATTGTTCACACAATGAAGAGTTGGAGGCACTACATGATTCCTAGAGAATTTGTGTTATATTCTAATAACCATGCATTACAGTACATTATGAAGCAACCTAAGTTGAAGCTGAAACATGTCAAGTGGGTTGAGTTCTTACAAATATTTACTTTTGTGTTGAAATACATAAGTGGGAAATCAAAAAGAGTAGTTGATACCTTAAGTAGAAGACTATTGATTATGCAAGCGAATCAGATCCAAGTGTTGGGATTTGGGAATTTGAGATATTTGTATGAAGCTCACATTGATTTCTAGGAAGCTTATAGGGCTTGTAAGAATCCATTGGAGATGGATAGAGAGCCATGGATGGAGTATACACTTAAATATGGTTTTCTCTTTAAAATCAATAAACTGTGTGTACCAAGGTGTTCTATGAGAGAGAACTTGATATAGGAAAAACACACTGGAGGTATGGCAGGTCACTTTGGTAGTGATAAAACCTTTGGACAGTTGGTTCATTTCTATTTTTTGCCAAGGATGAGGTTTGAAGTGGAGAATTTTTTGAGCAGATGTAGAGTATGCCAGCATGCTAAAGGGAGAAGCCAGAACACATGATTGTATACACCATTTCCTATTCCAACTAGGCCTTGGGATTCTGCAAGTATGGATTTCATTCTTGGTTTACCAAGAACTTAGAGGGGACATGATTCTATATTTTTTGTGGTGGATAGTTTCACTAAGATGTCACATTTCATTCCATGCTACAAGAATGGTGATGCCACACACATTGCTAACTTGTTTTTCAATGAAGTTGTGAAGATACATGGTTTACCTAGAATCATTGTATTAGACAGACATGTGAAGTTCACCGGTCATTTCTGGAGGACCTTGTGGAAGAAGCTGGGTACCAAACTGAACATCAGTTCAGCATATCACCCAAAATCTAATGGACAGACTGAAGTAATCAATAGGATTCTGGGGAACATGTTGAGAAGTTTGATTGGTGAGAGTCTTAAGTAGTGGGACATAGTATTAGCTCAAGCTGAGTTTTCCGATAATGATTCACCAAACATGATGACAGGGATGAGTTTATTTCAAATTCTGTATGGAATGCATCCAAGAGGAGTGTGTGAACTTCATGACTTAAGTCAATTGGAGAATGAAAGTGCTGATGGAGAAGAGTTTGCTACGAGGATCAGTGAACTCTAGGAGCAAGTGAAAGAAAGGATACAACAAAGTAACACTAGCTACAAGGCCATAGAAGATTCCAAAAGGAGAGAAAAGAATTATGAAGTAGGAGATTTTGTCTTAGCAAATCTAAAGAGAGACAAATTTCCAAAAGGGGAGTATAACAAGCTGAAAATGAAGAAGATTGGACCCTGTAGAATACTCAAGAAATTATCAGCAAATACTTATGAGTTAGAGATGCCTACAAGAGTTGGTATTTCACCAATCTTGAATGTAACAGATCTATATCCTTATGTAATAGGTGACACTAAAACCTTTAAAGAAGGTGAAGATCCTACTGAAGACTTACAATGGATGGGGTAGATGCTTGTGGTGCAGGCATTGGAAGTTGAGGCCATTCTGGACACTAAAGTGGTAAAGATTACAAGGAAGAAGGACTATCTGGAGTATTTGGTCAAATGGTAGAAGCGACCAACAGAGAATTCTACTTGGATGAATGCTGCAGAGTTGGAAGCCAAGGGTTTCACTACATTTGATCTAATGAATAGGGGTTCATAATTTTTCTACCTTGTGAGTCTGATGCAAGAGCATCATGGGATGCCAGCAATGTGATGAGTTGGTCACATGCTTTGGCATATTTTTGTAACCATTTGTGTTGATTCATTATCTGTTAGCGGCATAGGGAATCATTACGGATCACGACTCCCTGCGTGGAGATCAAGCCACCAGTAGTTTGTTTCAAACAAGGATGTTTCATAATGCCTACTAGTATTTTGTTTTTAGTTGTAGGAGCACTCAGGATAGGAGTATCAGTTTAGTTTAGATAGATAGTTAAGAGATGTAGAGGGGGTTCTGCTCTTCAGCATTTAGAATTCTGAGTTTGCATAGAAGAGGACATATTTGTGTCTGATTCCTACTTGTAAATATTTTGAAGATTCGATAGAAGAGAGATCCAAGTTGTGAGAATTTGTATTTGTTGCTTAATAGAAGGATTAACCGTGTGTTTATAGGGTTGTTAGCCTTTATGCATGTACTGTGTTGAACTTTGTATCTTTGTAGAGTCAACTTCGGTGTTTTCCTGAACATTGTGTATTTCTGTGAAGTTGTTGAATTCAAACATCAATTTTGTACTTGAATAGTTGAAGTAGAGTGTAGATACATGCATAAGAGTGTCAGGCTAAAAAATTAGGAATATTGCAGGCTGGATTGGTGAATTTCATGATCAATCGACGCAACCCGCAGATTTTCTGTCATTGATAAGAATTGTAGAGAATGAACGGTTGAGATTGAGTCTGCAGATAAAGATCTGACGGTATAGAAGGATCCCACAATGGAAGTTGCGACAGAGTTAACAGATCCGTGAAGATCTGTGAAGTCCACACCAAAAATAACTATCAACAATCAGAGTGAAGGCCACAAAGATCTGACAATTGGGAAATTGCATAGGAAAAGTTACGGAGAGGAAGTTGCGGGGAGGAAGCTTTGGGAAGTTGGCATCCCGCATCCCACAACCCACTTGTGGGAAGGTCATTGTGGAAAGAAAGTTGCAGAGTGCAATGTTGGGTGTTCGAGATACCGCATCCTGTAACCTGACTGCGAAAACTCTGTTCCAGAAACAGAGTTACGAAATGGCGATTGCGGAGGAAAATTTACAGGGAGGAAATTTTAGCGCAGAATCTGGCCATTAGGATAAATTGGGCTGTCCTACTAAGTGTAGGAGCCAATAGATCCTGGAAGTGCTGGTTGGGTTGGATGAGGTCGATCCCGGCCTGCACCAACAACTATCCCCTTCTTAGAGATGATGTGAACCAAGTACTATATCTATGGTTTGTAAAAATCACATTTACTAAACTTGGCATAGAGTTGGTTTTCCTGTAACACCTATAGAACTATGCAAACATGTTCCTCGTGTTCCCTTTTACTCTTAGAGTAAACTAGGATGTCGTCTAGAAAGACGAAAACAAATTTATCCAGGTATCTACTGAATATATTGTTCATCATACATATAAAGTCCCCAGGTGCATTGGTCAACCCGAATGGCATCACTACAAACTCATAGTGGCTGTACCTTATATGAAATGTGGTTTTGTGAATATCCTCATCATGAATCCATACCTGATCATACCCGAATCGTAGGTCAATATTTGAAAATATCTTGGCTCCTCCTACTTGATCGAACAAGTCATAGATCCTACGGAGTGGGTATCGGTTCTTGATAGACATTTTGTTAAGATGGCAGTAATCGATGCACATTTGCATCATACCATCCTTCTTATTTACGAAAGGTATCAGTGCTCCCCAGGGGGACACACTTGGTTGGATATATCCCTACTCAATCGACTCCTGCAACTGCAGTTTGAGTTCCACCAACTCTGGTGTGCTCATGCGATAAGGGGATTTTTAAGCCAAAACTGATCATGGTGTCAGTTCTATAGAAAAATATAAGTCTCTTTTTAGTGGTAATCCTAGGATTTCCTCAGGAAATACATCCTTGAATTCTACAAGAACTGTAAAGTCCTTGATGTGTTGTTCTCTTTCAGCTTCTATATCTTGGATGTTTACTGCAAATAGTTTGCATCCTTTCCTAATGCAATTCTTTGCTTGTAAAGTGGATATATGCCTTATGGAAACTTTCTTAGGTATGCCTTGACTCTTTACCATATTCCATTGGATATTTGTACACAAGATTGACTTGTGTAAGAAATCGAGCATGACACGGTGTTGTTCCAACTAGTCCATGCCGATAAGGATATCATACGATCATAAGGGTAGGATGTTTAGGTTTATTTTAGTAGGAAAAAAATTCAGGTTTACCTCACAGTCTTTAACTATTTTAGAAACCTTTTATTTCATACTCGTGGCTAATTACACCAGCTAGGGTTTCTCATGTTTAACTTTTACTAGTTTACATATATCAACAGTTTTAGGCGATACATAGCTCCGGCAAGAATTGGGTTTAATTAATATTGAAATAGAAGTGTTTAATATCTAACCTTCTATCTCAACCATGGTATCCTGATGGTCTTCCTATCAACCATCCAAGGTTGCATAAATCCACGGTGTTCCATCTATGTCTTCTACCATTGGTTCTTCTTGTAAGTTGTGCAAGACTCCACTGGTCTTGTTATTATAGTCTCGGGCATAATGGGGCCCTTGGCATTTCTAGCATTCAATTTGCACTAGGGAAACATTGGCTCTGCCATTTACTGCTGGCTTGTTACCATTTGGAGCCAGTACATATGGTTTTGTACCTATTTTGTTGAAGTTCTTATTGGCTAGAAAACCGTTGTTCTATTTTCTGTAAGGTGGTGGGTTGAAAACCGGTTTGTGGTTGTCCAAGAAGGTCCTAGACCTATCTCTGCTTCTGTTGATCTTCTCTTGCCCCAGCTGTCCATACTCATAGAAAATCCTAACTTTGTGTAAGGTGGTGTCAAATGTTTTAGGCATGTCAAATTCAATCCTTTCTCGGAAGTTGGGAAGAAGACATCCTAAAAATTGTTGTATTTTTACTTTCTCGCCCTTTATGTAATGTTCATAATGTAAAAGATCCAAAAATCTGTTAATGAAAGCATCCATACTCATGGAACCCATCCTTAACTCATGAAATTATTTCACTTTTCTATCGAAGAATCTTTTTGACATGTATTTCTCTTGGAAAACCTTACGAAATTACTCCATTAGATTTCTCTTAACTCATCTTTCTTGGTATGCTTTAGGTCTCTCCACCATCTAGTCGCTTTTCCATTTAAATTATAGATGGCTAGAAGGGATTTTAGTTTTCTAGAGTAGTTATGAACTCAGAAATATTTGCTCATGCCTAGAAGCCATTCTTTAGTTTTTTCCCCTGTGTTCATCTCTCCTTCATAGTTTGGGGATTTTATCTTCCTAAACTCTCCGTGGAGATTGTCATCATTTCTCTGTTTCTTTCTGCAAGGAGAAAGAGAATCATCACTAGAAGGACTATGGCAATCTCTTTCTAGAGGTTCAGGGGTATGTTCTTCTTTTCCTTCTTCCCTTGGGCTGCTGGCCCGTTTATGACAGAATTCTTTCTTGAACCTGTTGGTTGAATGCACGGTTTTTCCCTGCGTGCTTCCTCTCGTCATGTTCTGCAACAAGGATTCATTAATTTCTTGTTGTTCCTTTCTTTCATTCAGATTATCATGTTTGAAACTCTGTAAGTATGCTTGAATACTTTGTATGGTTTTCAGTGTATCAAAATTTAGTTCACCACCAATTCTGCTTGTTGGGTGGGGTTATTCAACTTTCCTTGCCGGCTATTGTATTTTTCAGTGCTCATGATATCAAATGTTCTTTTAAATCCTGCAATTGCAATTTTTTAATAACAGGATAAATTTATGTTAGTTAACAAAATTAAAACATACTTTATTTTCTGCAACCAATGTCTCGTACGCCCATTTGGTCTCTTAGTGTTGAAACTGGGCTGTGATACCACTTGTAATGCCCCCAAAATTTGAAAATTTGTATTTTATTTAATTAGGCTAGTTAATTACTACCTGAACTGGACATTAACTTATCCTATGTGGAATGTGTCGAACTTTGTTCGTGAAACTGAATTGTCGTAAGTTGTTCTTACCCTCTTCTAGATGTTTTCCTCGATATGGTTATTAATGTAATTCTATATTTTTTTAATGTCACTTGAATCTGAGTTAGATGGTTATGTTGTTCATTGATTGCTTTGTATCATGTATTTACATGTATGTGTGTTCACTTTATAGCTTACTTACTGGTTATAAGTTTTGTTTACTGGTTTATGGAAAATCCTAACTTAACTTGTATTGTCAAAGGGTGGAGTGGCAGGACTTGTATCCGTTATAGGATCACTTCGAGACGTAACTGGTTTTACTTGACATTACAGGGTTTACTTAGTTCATCTTGAGCTAATGAATCTCTTCTTTGTTTTGTGCAAGTGCACTAGGTGATAGAAAGCTTGCTATAACATTTTAAACAAAGACATGCTACCTATGTTGAATTTATTCATTGATTTTGAAGACAACAGGAGCAATGTCCTATCCTAGCAAGTCTGATTGCTATTTTTAGCGTTGTTGTTTATGCATGGCTGGGTTTGTTTAGACCTACATCTAACTGGTTATCATTATTACTTATGGTTCTAAGACTTCATTACTTGGTCCCTATGCTTAATATTTAAGATATTTGCTTGGAGTATTTTTATGTTCAAAGGTTTGGAAGGCTTAAGTCTCAAGACTTATCCATGATGTAATTAAAGGTTAAAGTTTTTATACCATAATTTAATGTATATAGGGCCATTCATGGCATAATCCATATGCCATCAATCATGGCTTATCCTAAGTCAATGATTCCAATGATGGGATTTATAATGTGCAAGGCTTTACAATTACCAAGTCATGATTGTGGATATTAAACTATAGGAAGAGGGATAAAAATCGACGTTTGTGGTGGACAGGGTGGCAGAGTAAATGCCCCTCGGGATATGGTGAGTTCAAGCCCTAAGCTTGGTATGTCATGGGAGAATGAGTCATTTGGCTCTGTGATGGTTTCACTCTATTCAAATGTCTGGTTGTTGTCTCTGTGTGAGGTGTAGCTCGCTTCTATGCCCGAGAAGGTATGCTCTCCATTCAAGTTTTGCAACATTGTTTCCTTGTTGTTTCGGTTTAGAGGGTTGGCACACTTCTCATGTTTTTCTGCCCCTTGTTTTAGTAGGGATTTCACTACACAAGTCATGGGTCTTTCAGGTTGTCGACGCATTAGCCTTCACGGATAATTCGTCTATAAACAAGCCTAAAATTGTTCATCTATATATGGGTGTTTTGACAAGGATTTGTGCTTGTTGTTTGATGAATGAATACTTGTGTGGGTTAGGGTTTTAGAGTGTGTACAGGTCTCTTGTAAATAATGAAAGGCATCAGAGATGCATATAAAGTTTGGGGTTTTTGTTGTTGGGTTTGGATTTTGCGTCTTCGGGCCATGATTATCACGACTCTGCTCTGTAATATTTTGGATTGGTAGCTTTTAATTGTGACCTTGATGGTTAATGTAGACTCTGTGTTTTAGTTTAAAGGTTGGGTTTCGAATGGTGATAGCACCATTTCTTGCAATCATGCATTGGTTTGGAAAATACGATTGTGTAGTTTTTACTTATAAATTATAGTGGTTAAACGTATGCATTCCTCGTTGGGTATCAGTTGTTGATATGGTTTATTAGGTTGGCAAGGTTTTGACTCTGTGTAAATTGATGTATGTAATTTAAATTCTTGTTTGGGTATTTACAGAGTTGATTTTGCTTTTAGATCTATGCCATTGTTGGAAATGAAACTGTTTCCATTTAGCTTAGCGGATGTGTAAGATATTAGAGGAATGTTATTAAATGGTGTTTTACGATTTTGTTTACTTGTTTGTAATTTAACTTGGGCATGGCCATGAGCTTGGTTTTAACCTTGTGTTATGGATGTTGTTGCTTATGATAGCATAGACTATGGTTAATTTGTTTATGGTTTAAGTTAATGGATTATTTCTTGTTTCTCGGCCGTGAGCCATGAAATGATTACAACGTATAAATTGGGGTTTATATTACTATCTGGAGAAATAATGAAATGATTACAGCATGTATATTTTGTTGGAATTTTAGTGTATGGAAATGTTAACAAGTCAATGGAATCGATGTGTGGTTAATTCTTCTTGCATTTATACGTTATTAGCGTAGTTTGTGTGGAATAAATTACAAGATTTTACAGCGTTGATAAAAGGTTTGTGAATTAAACCCTACGGGATTTGATGTTGATTCATGACTGGAATGTAACCCTTGTTTTTATGTCATGAGCTCACAAGATTTGATCCTCGGCTATGTGCGTTGTAAATGATGAGTGTGTATTTTTTGTTTTGGCATGAATGCCAACAAGATTAGATTGTGTAACCTTTTAATTTATATGATATATGTTAATGTAGTTTGTATAAGGTTAGGTTTGATTTCTTATGTTACAATCTCTTGTGAGATACGATTTTGATAATGTATTTTTTGTTAGGTTATAAATCATATAGTGTGGTTATGAAATATGAGGCACTCATGCCTTTAGACCTTAGAGGTCTCGATAGCTCAGCTTGGCATTCGATAATGTTGTTTATAATATGGAAATGACTTCTTTATAGTTATGTTTTATGATATTTTAATTAAAGTGTTTAGCCATTATATTTTAGTTATAATTTTATGCATTTAATTTAAATCAAAGGTGTAGATAGTAGTTTGGTTTATTATAAATAATACCAGCTAGGAATATAAAATATGCCAGAGAAATAAGATAGAGGTTTTGTTTTTAATTATTTCTAGGTTGTGGAACTTGAATTTATAGACACTAAATAAATTGTAGAAATGAAATAGAAAACAAAACCCTTGAATATATAACCCTAATGGTGCTTATCTCATCATGAATAAAATATATTATAATAGAGTGGTAAAATAGAAAAAGATAACATAATCTTTGATAAAAGAAATATATATGCTAATAAACAATGAGTTTAATGTGCAAGTGAAGAAAGTGGAAATGCATAAAAGATAACCTAGCTTATAGAAAACAATTACTAAAAAAGATCATTCAATTCAATCTACTCCAAATAATAAAACTTGTGTAGTTTGCAAGGGAAAAATCAGGAACCTCATACCTGCAACATGAAGTTGTTTTAATGTCTGAAAATCCTGCATACTCAAATGCCCAACATTAACAAATTCATAGATAGATTGGACCTCCAGTTAGATAACCGAATAACTTGGGAACTACCACGTTCCACCCAACCATGACCTCGAACCATTCATCATTTCAATCCGGATCCCCCCGAGTTGGTTCCAACATGCAAGTAGCTTAGAGCTCCTAAGGTAAGGTTTCCATATTTGGGATATTAGGTTCTAAATCAATTCTCCTTTTTTTTCCTTTTAGGAAAAATTTTCTCCAAGAACTCTCTTGAGAATAATCATGTACAATTATGGAATCACAAAAAGGCCCCCAAGCCTCTCTTTGGCTTGGGTTTTTATAGGCAGAATTTTCAGCCAAAGGGGTAGTTAAATCAAGAATCATTTGATTTCTTGAATTAACCCTTTCTATTTAATTTAGGTAATTTTAATATTTAACTTAGGAACTTTTGACTAGTCCTTATTTTGACTCTTGTAGGTATTTTAGTATTTAACTATCATTAGTAATAATAATAATAATATATGGATGCTTTATTTATTACTTATAGCTATTAGTATTATTATTATGCTTACTCTTTATATATATATATATATATATATATATATATATATATATATCAATCATTTGTTAACATTTTATCCTTAGGATTTATCATATAGTATGATCCCTAAACATTTGACACTTTTCTTTTAGCTTAGTCACTTTCTTTAATAAGGCCTTCACGTAGGGGTTAGGTCAACTAGGTTAGGCAACTCTAAACCTTCTTGCATGTTGGATTCCCTCATATAACATGGTATTTCTTTAGTACTTGACGAGATACAGAAATTTGAAATTTCATTTAATCACTTAAGAATAAGTAAGATGAGATCAATTTTTTATCCGAGTCGTTTTCACTCGACATAATTAATTATTTTTAGTAACTCCTAGCGCTTATCGAGAGCCCATATTGAACGCTAAAAAAAGGGAGATACAAACTTAGTGCAATTCTAGAGCTGCTCGCTCAACACTAATGCTAGGATGTACTTGTAGGATACACCTAGGGATACAATGGCCAAAGATCCGATGCTTGAGAGCTTATGCTCAACATCAACTTGGAAGGCTTAAGGGTTTATGCCAAACAATTCCAATTTTATCTTTTCATGTGCTTTAGAGCTTCATGCTCAACACAGAGGTTTTCATAACTCATGTGTTCTAGAGCTTCTCGCTCAAAACAAATATAAACACTCATGTCCTCGAGAGCTTCTCTCTCAACACAAACATCAAATACCCATGTGCTCCAGAGCTCCTCGTTCAACAAAAATCATTTCATCAATTATGTGCTTCGAGGTCCATGCCCAACACATGAAATCATATATAAAACATATGCAATTGTCTTACACCCAATATATCGAACAAATCATCATGTTGATGTGCAGTGGGGTTTTAGGCCCAATATACCAATTTAAAATATCAAAGTAACATCATAAGCATTGGGGCTTATGCCCATAAGTGTTAGGTCAAAATTGAGGATATTACAAGGGAATTGAGGGGAAAACATATGTTGGGGTTAATTGGGGCATGGAACAATCCTTTTGTATCACCTTTCACTTGGTGGAGCCTAATTGTACATTTTTATTCTTATTTTATGTCATTGTATAGTTTAGTCCCCAATTTGTGTGTGCAATAACCTTAATTTTTAGAAATTGTCATTAACTTTATAGGTTCAAATTTGTAAAATGTTGAGGGTTGTCTCATATAAATAAGATAACCTCACCTCATTTTGTAAATCATAGACAAGGGTTCAAATTTAATATTATTTTGTTTTTTCTCTTGGTATATTGGATCACTTAAATCTATGGGTACTTCTCCTTTGGATGTCTTTTTTTTTATTAAAGGACGAATTGACGAGTTTCTGGGGTTTGAGTTTGTACATGACAAGTTGAATCTAGACTAGTTGTAATAAATCATGCTCAAGGGTGACCTCAGAGGCATCATCTTACTCATTCTTGATTAATGTTGGTAAGTTTATATTCTAATACCAAGTTTAATTTTGTTGTTGGAGTGCTTTCAACAAAGTTGGGTTTTTTTTGCTAGCATTTAGCAACTTTCTTTAGGACACCTTGCTACCAAGGAGTTATCCATTATTTTGTTGGTCCACAGACTTCTCTATTTTCCCTAATTAAGTTTTGACTACCTCACCCCTTGAGGTTTCTAGCTTAATCCTAGTTACAAGTATTGAATACCATCTTAAGAGAAGTGACATTAGACTTGATCTCTCATATCCCTAGGATTTGAGAGAAGAATTTAATACCCTATATCTCAATCTTCCTTTTATAAAATTTTACATGCTTTATTTTATGCATATTAATCTTTTACTACTAGAAAAAACTTTAAAACTCTAAATAAATAAATAAAACCAAAAATAAATGTGATTTGGTATTTCTACTACATGCTAAAATTTCTCCTGAAGGTTTTATCCACAAACCCTAGAGGAAGCCTTATTTTGAGAAAGTGCATTAAGATATAAGAAACCCTTGTAATTGGTTAATTACAGGGTTTAACTCTGTCGTGAGCATGCCATAGCTAGCACTAAGTCTACATAGCATTGATTTGCAAAAGACTACTAGTTTGAGTAGTAACATAGAGAATTAACAATGTTCACTCTAAGAAATGTGTAAATTTTTCATGTTTTTCATTAAGTAGATATAAGTATCAATAATCATTACAATGCTGAAAAAGATAAAGAAATATGATAACATATACATGCGAGTCTACAACATGAATGTATTTTAGATTAGTAAAACAAAGTATTTGACATGTTTACATGTCAAATACAAAATAGAGAAGCGTGTGATTACAATAGGAAACAACCAACCAAAACCTTCAAACAATAGGAAAGGACCAACCAAAACCTTCAAGGGATCTAATCCTTTTCTGAACAATCATTGAGAATTCCAAAAAACCACTAGGGAATATGAACCCTTAATGAGAAATTGGTTCTTCATCTTATCTCTCTTCATCTTTGTGGTTATTCTTATTTTGTATTTGAATTTTGTTCAACCAATCATCCATTTTCCATAATGGGAATCTAACCGTGGTATCAAATCCCATTATCAACCTGTGGACTGTGTAAAAATTCCTAGAATTCTGATTCCTATGTTTTGTTTTCGTAGCCAATCTCTTCACCTTTTACCTGCCATATTCTCTGCATAGATCCTATCATATGTATGCCAGTCTTAGCATTCTTCCAATATTTCCTTCACCAGCCTACTCACATCTGACATTCTATGTGTGTTAATTATTCCTGCATTCTACTATTTACACATGTGTAGTCAATTTTGAGGGTGGTTTTCCTTGATGTGGAGAGTCGAGACTACAAACCCTAACTATTTCATGCACTCTATTCCATTCTATTGACTGCGTGGTATTGTTCTCTTGGAATGTATTCAGTCTACATGTAGACCCTTCCTTCCTCGCATGACATCGTGAAGTATGTTATTTCGTATGTCTACCCTAATATCATTTCCGCATTGCATTTGGAATGATTCATTTACTTGTTACCTGTCTGGAGGCCCTCCATTTATTATATGGTGAGTGAACCCTAATTTTTCCTTCACCATTGATGGTGTATACCGTGAACCCGAGTAGCTACGTATCTTTGAAATGGAGCTACATTGAAGACTATCATGGAGCAGTGTAAAGAGTATCTGTACATTGAAAGACTATCCTGGAATAATTGGTAGCAATGGTATCTATTGGTGCGTGGGATCTTCATGGTAGTGTGTCAAGGTGAAATAATTTCAAGTGTAGACGACTTCTTGTTGCGTGCTTGAGTTGATGCGTGTGATGGGCTCTAGTAACTGATGTGGGGAATCAACATGTTGACAGGTTCGTAGGTCATCAACTTTGAGGCCAAAAAAATTCCATTAGCTATCAACTGGTCTCGTATTGATATCATGTGCTTTCTATCAGAAATATTATATCTTATTGCTACACTGTTATTTTTTGTATCCTTTGGTAGCCTCGTAACAGTATCAATGAGCTAAAAATATTTCCTTGGTTATCATAGAAGAATTGGATTAGGTGTTGTTCTATCCTTTACTAGAAGAATGGGAGTTCGCGGTGGATTACATGGTAGATGACCTGTTGTTTATGAAAATCAAACAATAGAGAAAATCTAATAAAAGTCACACTGGATTACATTTGACATTTGACTCGACTACACACATTAATTGTTATGAAGGACGTGTCTATCCATATTGGGACTGCATTTTATCTTTACTCCTTCTATACTTTTGGGTCATTGCAACAAATTTATGAGTTGATTTCTTTGAAGATTGGTGCGCAATTAAACCCTAATTTTATAGAGTGGAGACTAGAGGAGCTGCAAGGTCTGCACAAGAGCTGTCAAAAATGGACATGGAGTTGTGGTATAGAATGTGGAGCTATGCTTGAGTGAAACAAACGAGTTATGTGAATGGTATTGATCACTGAATAATTGGTTATGTGAATGATAGATCATCTTTTATTTGAAGTGTGCCATTGATACATATTGATGGGCAATATTTTTATTGAGTTTCATTTATTGAAGAGTGGTATTGCTGTTCCCTTACAAGATAACGAGAAACCCTAACTATTGAATCCTTATAGTATTATTTTTTAAATCCCTATGGTGTTGCATATTGCCTCCACAAACTGCAAAGTATCCTTTTGCAACATATTTTGAAGTTCTTGAAGACTTCTACATTCTATTCAATTGAAGACTTGTATATTTGTCTTGGGAGTGTATCATTAATGCATTGAGAACATCAATTGCACATTGTAAGCATTGTATTGATTTACTGTACTATATTGAAAGAGTAAGTTGTAAAGGGTGAATAGGTAGTCTGTATGTTGGGTGACAATATTAAGCTTCTATAGAATATTTTGGACTCTTTGGTGTGCCCATTTGAAGGATTCAACCAAGTTTTTAGTTGTACAACTATCCAAAAGAAGAAGTTGCAGAAGCATATTGTCATCACACAAGAATTTAGGTAAATAGTTTCATCAATTCAACATTCAAAATTGTAACTTGCAAACTATTGATTTTGTAATTTCTAGTGCATTTTTTGTACTTGTGTGTTTTTTGTAAAGTATTAGATTGAAGGAAAATTGAATTACATTGTATGTGGGTGCATACCTTTCACCTTTTTGAGTTTGAGTGTGTTGAGTATTGTTTGTAAAGGGAAAAGTTGCAAGAAACACTCATTTTGAGTCAATTTGGACGTACCTACACAAGGAGGCCTCACCTCGAGTCCTCATAATGTCTCAAATTGAAAAAATATTAGTGTAGATAAACACTCTAATACTTACTACTGTAGACTACTCAATCACAACTATAAAAGAAACTCTCCAAATTGTTATCAACCATCACGATTTGAAATCCAAATCTTGATGAGGTACAATAAAGGAGTCAACATTTTGAATAGTGTTTGTTCAAAACAACCATCTCTTTGAAGATAATTAGTATCACCTTCCAACACATAATGAAATAATTTTACAAGATGTATAACCTGTTCAAAGTTCTAGATCACCTGTGAGCATTGCTTGAAGCATAACCATGCTTTGTACCTTAAAATTTTATTGCTTCTTATCTTGTACATCACAAGGACGAACATTATGTCAAGATTCAAGTTTTGAATGCTTTTCATTATGACAAATAGAAATCACAACCTTCCTTGAGTAAGCCATAACAAATGAGCATTAAGCACAACCAGTTTTAGAGGATAGATTCAAGATGTAGCTAGACGATAGAAGAGATCCTTGCTCTAGAGTAATTATGATTTCATGGTATTTTGTGTCTAGTTTTGATATTCATAATGATAATGAGACTTTCCACTTCTCACATTTTCTAGAAAAGGGGAATGATACATTGTCTGAAAAAAGTGAAAAAAGTGAGCGAGAATAAGTGAGGGAGAACAAGCCATCTTGAATGTAACATACTCAATTTTACCATTGGTTATATATATATAATTTGATTAGTACACTAGGAACTTTGTTTAGTTTATAATTACATACTTGATGTGATAACATAATATATCTTCAAATTCAAATTTATATACATTCTAGACTTATGATTCAAATCCATACATTGAATATCACATGTTATCAACAATCAATAAGCCTTTTCATGTACAAGGATCAAATAATAAGGATTTATGTACATTGTTATTGGCTTTGATCAAAATGTATTTCTCAACATAATGTTTTAGTTCCACCCTTTTGTTTCAATGTTTATTAATAGATTATTACCACTTTACAACCCATGAGTAATATTAACTATGTGTAAATTACAATACTTTTGATTTTTACAAAACATTACCCTAACACAAAGCCATATAACCCATCCTATAGTTCCTCAATAAAAAATTCAATATTCATAAGGTATATGTTTACTTAACCATTCATCCTTCAAAATCTGTAACTTTCTATGTATAGTAATGGTATTTGTACATAATCATCCATTAACTAAATTTTAAAATGTTCATATTTGATTTCCACATAATAATTTTATTTTTAAAGGGTAACTTGTTCTAAATAACTATGACGTGTCATTGTTTATCACAAATTAATACTTACCACATTTAAACAAATGGTAAAATACTCAAAATATTTCCTAACCAAAAATTATATACCACATAAGACATATTATCTTAGCCAAATATTTCTTTATCTACGTTATTTACAAAATATCTTGCTTATCATTTGCTAATGTTCTCCTCCGCTATCATAAAAATATTATTCCATAATGATATTTATACACTAGCATCCTCTGTCATAAAGAAATCTTTCAGCTTTAAGTGTTACAAATATTCTCTTATTCATATATCGTAAGTAATTAAGTTACCAAGTACATATGCTATTCTTCATGTATGATACATGGTATATAAAATGATGACCTAATATTACACAGAGCATGATTTAAATATAATAATTAAAAGAAATTAGCATTTAGCGTTTTGGCATGGAGGCATAGGTTAAAATTGACATCCGTATGCCAGTATTTTCACTTTTTACCAGTGTTTTAAGGAGTGGGCTACCAACGCGACGATTTTTCCCGGCGGCAATCGTCGCGTCGGCGCTCCGACCGCCGGCGACCTCGTCTCGGCACCCGTCGCCAACGGCGTCCCTTTCTCCCTTTGCCGTTAACCACGAACGTCCGTCCGTCGGAGCTCCGTCACGTCCCATCCTGTCCCATCCTGTGCTCCCGCCACAATTCAAACTCCCATGAACCCATGCCCTGCAATGATCCCCTCGCCCTGCAATGATCCCCTGCAGCTGTCCAAAAGCTTCACGACCACCTGTTCAGATTCGAGCACCTGCCTTATTCGATTGAAGGTGGTTGCATTTTAATGTATTGATTGCAAAGGAATTTTGCGAGCTACTGACTGTTTACTAGAAAAGCAAGTGGAATAGATATGGCCATTCATTCTGGTACGACCATTTGCTGTTAAAAAAGCCAGGCAGAGCAACACGATTACAAGGATCGTGCACTACCACCGAGCTAATAGCCCAACGGACAAGCCTCCAGGAATTGCGAATGAATTTTGCCTGAGCTAATAGCCCAACGTACAGGCCTCGAGGTATTACGAATGAATTTTGTCTGGACTAAGCATTATTTTGAAAAGTAATTGACTGTAGCATTATTTTGAAAAGTAATGGTGGCTACTGTATTCAACTTCACGACCTGGCTACTGTATTCAGCTTCAGCTTCACGACCTGCAAGCTCAAGATGTTAAAGTAGGGCAGCTTGCCTGGCAAGGTTCTTTGGATCGCTCAAGCTGCTCTCGGAAGAGCAAGCGACGAATCCCTTCCTTAGACAAGGAACTGGCCACTGTGCGAGAGGTAAAATCAGGTTCTCTCTGACAAAAATAGCTTTTTACTATTTATTTAAAGTTGAATCCATTTCTCAATACGTCTCTCCCCAGAACCGGGGTTAAAGACCTATTTTTTATCTTCTGTTTTTCAAGATGCGAAAATTTGCTGCATATTTGCTATAAATTTTGTGTATTATATGTAAGATTAAGCTTTTGTTTCTGTCATTTGTTGATGCGTTGATACAGTGTTTTTATTTTTGAAATGCTTATACTCTGCTTCTAATGGCTGTAGCATGTTATACCCTGATTTTTCACCATTCTTTTGCATGTTGGCCTTTTAGCCTTCGTTGGGAGGGTTTTTAGAGTTCTTGCGACCAAGGGGCAGCATCGATTAGGGCATTCGTGTGTAATTCGATTTGTAAATTTTGGTCCTTAAGCTTTTGAAGCACCATATTTTAGGTTTAGTAATTTTTATCCTAAAGGGATGTGGGTTTAGTTTTCAGCCGCATCCTATTGTTTGCGATAGCTGATTAAAGCAAAAATGAATTTATTAATTTAACTTAAAAAATGCGTGAATATTCTGTTGATCCCAATTGGAAGCCATGGGCAGATGTTACCCCCTATTTTTTTCTAATTGAAAATGCCGTAGGTTGGTGTTAAGTGTTAATGGCAAATTTGCTTTGCAGCTCATTCTTAGAGGGTATTTTTTACCAAGCAAATAGGCGTGCCTTTGCATACACACTAGTTTCTGGTGATGTTTGTTAAGTTTGTCTTTTCTCGGTTCTATTCATTGAATATTAAAATGAGTTTGAATTCAGCTGCCAGGCTTGTTAGGATTCTTCAAGGCTTGTTTCAAGTTGGCTCACATTGACTTTGAATGGAAGATGAAAGTCATACCACATAAATGGATGGTAATCATCAATAATTAAAAAATTATGTGAATTATATTAATAAACAGTTTTCTCCTTGTGACTCATTTTCATTTTCATAGGTGGTCCATTTTGGTGACAAATGGATTATCTTACAGCCAGGTAGTAAAGCAGTAGTGTCTGGTATATAATACAACTGACCGGGATTTTATATTAATAAACAGTTTTCTCCTAGTGACTCCTTTTCAGAGGTGGCCCATTTTGGTGACAAATGGATGATCTTACAACTAGGTAGTAAAGCAATAGTGTCTGGTATATAATAAAACTGACAGGATATCCTTCTTGCAAAAATTCCATTCAATTTGGCAGAAGTTTTAGCTTTGAAATCAAAACTGCCTATACAGATGTAAGCCAACAGGCTATATCAGTTTAAATTAAGAGGACATTTTTAGGAAAGATGCAAACACTCTTGAGCTCAAAGCAAAAGAAAACATGCTAGCCTTCCTTGCTTATGTAAAATAGGGAACCCAACAGGCTATATCGGTTTAAATTAAGAGGACATTTTTAGGAAAGACACAGGCACTCTTGAGCTCAGACCAAAAGAAAGCATGCTAGCTTTCCCTGCTTATCTAAAATGTGGGAACTTGTGTGACCAAGTTATGTTTCCATGGTATATCAATTTTGATGTATATTTCTATTGAGTCCTAATGAAATATATGATACATTTAAAAAAAAAATGAGGGTGAAGTGTTGCTGATTAACAAAACTCAAAGTGTTGCTGATTAACAAAACTCTAAAAATGATCTTGAATATAATGAATAGAATACATACCGATTTCATTTTGCTGAGCATTTCTGCATCTGGTGTATCTGTGTCACAAATACTGATAACTTCTTTCCTTAATACCTCCTGCCATTCNACTTATTTCCTTAATACCTCCTGCCATTCTGGGTTTATTGCCAGCAAGAATATCTCCCATGTTAAAAAATTGGAAGTTGTCTCATGACCTGCAAAGAAAAATGTCTTGCATTCATCCATGAGTTCATCAATAGTCATGCTTAGATTTCTTTGGGACCCATCCAATTCCTTCTGGTTGGCCGTCATCATGATTCCAAGTAGGTCATTTCCGTAGCCAACATGAGTTCTTGTTGTTGTTTTGAGCGCCAACCTACTTTGAATTATAGAATTTAGGATTTCTTTAACCCTTCTATCAATCTTCCAAGCATACCGGTTCTTTCTTGTAGGAATGTATCTGCCAAAAATTATAGGATTATAAGCCCACAATCCTTAATTATAAGTATTCCGAAGCATTAATGTTTGTCTAGAAGCTCTATGGATTACTTATAACTTTCAGTAGACATTAAGTAAATACTATATGCATTATGGCACTAGCCCATAGAACAGCAGGTCCCAATGGACGTTAAAAGAAAACATGAACATAACTGCAAGCAGTAACGAATTTTTAGTCTGATGCAAAACTATACAATGTAAAGATAAGTATATTGTAATTACTGGCTTCCTGGGATAAAGACAGATCGTTCCGCTTGAGCAGCCATTTCCTGTAATTCTCTCTGCAATTCAAATACTTCTTCGCCTTCATTGTAATTGCTGCTGAATGCAGTATGCGATATGATGTCTGCTGTTAATGCTCTCAACTCGCTATGAACATCGATTTCTTTGCCATGAGAGTCTGCCTGAGACATCATCTCTTGCCAATTCTCAAGCATGGACGAAGTACAAGCAACCATTCTCTTCACCATTGTCTGTCGTTGGAAGAATTAGAACACAGCTAAAGTCAATGGCATAATCTAAAAGAATCCAACTCTCAACGAACCCCTAAAAAATAGTCTAGTTGATACCCATTATTGTTTAGAGAGGTAGGCAAATTAACAACGTATAAAATATAATTGACATGATTGAGCAAAACATTCTTGAATATAAGATATCACATGGCCATTAATAAAAAAATTCTACATTAAGGCTTTTTCAGCGTCAATGAATTTGTTAAATCCAATTGTCTAAGTTCTTATCGTTTGCTTACTCTATACTTATCAGGTATCATTGAGCACCCAGGTTCTCATTATAGTTGGGCTTGGACTTGGGCTTGGGAACTCTGCACCAGCTATATATGTTCAAATTGTAAGTCTAATAATTGGTAATAACTTGGTGTATATATTTACCTCCATACTTATCAGGCATCCACCTTGACTGGGAATGTCTGCACAGGCCTGTTAAGGTCAAATTTAAGCCATAGATTGATGGTAACCGATGCATATATTTAAGGAATTGCTTTCCTTTTGTTCATCTGTAGTATACCTAAATTCAATAGTCCTAGACATGTAGGGTGACAATAGTTTCTGAAGGTTGAAAATCTTCAATTCAACACTAGAGGAGAAACTGTTATAGTTGTTCATCCATTATCAAGTGTTATTGTACAGTGATTGTATGGCATTCCAAGAATCCAAACCTTAAGTTTTTCAATATCGAAGACAGGGCTCACAATCCTCCTGTGCTTGACCCATCTCAATCCATCCACGAAAAACAGTCCTCGCCCAAACAAAACCAATATAAAAGGCCTTGGGATGTCCTTTTCATAGTGACCGAATTTATTCGATAAAACTTCCTTGATTAGCTCTGGTTCTGAAATGTATAGCCTTGAACAGATTCCATGCCAATAGAAAAATGTGTCACCTGAATAGAAATAATTACCAAATACTAATCAGACATTGATTTCAACCTTGAGCAGAATTCCAAACAGCTAGCACAAAGTATATG
>LPNX011028735.1:0-10643 GCA_001517045.1 Pseudotsuga menziesii
ATGTATATTAATTAATCATTCAAAAAGCAAAATTACATTCATTAATCATCTCCACCTAATCTCCTTATATTTTCTCAAGCAGATCAAGTACAGCTTGAGGATGAACATTTCCACAGTTAATCATAATGAGAAAGAGAGTTTATGGAATTAAATTGTGTATTGAAACATCTCTACGTTTCGAGTGGACACTCCACCAATCATTAGGGGAACAAAATGAAAAGCTCAAAGTGGTATTGAAGAGAGTGAGCAAAAGCTAATAATAAATAAGGTAAGGGTTTTGTACATGCATTAATGAATATAATTATGCACATTTGATATAGTGACATGTTGTGTTGATCTAAAAGACAAATTGAAAAGTTAAAATTTGAATGGTGTTAGCTAGTTTGCATAAAGTATCATCACATGAATTAACATTGAACTTGAAGTGAAATTTTCATATATGCAATAAATAATATAAAATTCCTCAAAAAGTAGCTTGAAGAGTATTTATTATACTACAAACATTGAAATATGTTTCTTCATGTATACTAAAATTCATTCAAAAAGAAAAATTTCATTCATGAATCATGTCCACCTAATCTCCTTATATCCACTCAAGCAGATCAAGTACAACTTGTACACCACATTTATTTATCTTGGTCTTCCTGCAATCTTCTTTCTTTGGCATCCATGCCCAAACTATGGTATTAATTGGAATAGATCAAAGTTCTGTGTCATCAAGATTTGGTACCCAATATTGTTCTAAAATATTTCCCTTGTATTTCCCTAAACTAGGCTGCCACCAATCAATCTTTACATGAAGGGTCTCGCTGTCATCATCCTGGAAGATATCTGAGGTGGATTTTTCCATCCAAATCATTTCTCCTTCATCCTCATTACCTGATCTAACAAGAAACATCGTCCTTTTCTCTACATTGGTTCTAGGATCGAATGTTGGCTTTGGCTTGTTGCACTTGGGTCCAACATATACCGGTTCATCTATCACATTATCGAAATCCACATCCATAATACTTGATATTGCATGGAGTGCATTACCATCAACATTAACATTTTTCCTCGTCTTGGGCCAAAGATCATCAGAAGAAGAATCACTTTCATCCAAGGGTGTATGGTTATTATAGATTCCATCTAATGCATCAAGAACTCTTTTCCAATAATCTATTTTTTTATTCCATTCCTCTGTAACAATTGGTGAATTCTCATTGCCAATAGTCTCTTTCCACATTTTTATATATGATGTTATTCCTTCCTTTAGTTCTTTTAAATAAAACATCATTGTCTTTGGGACATAAGAAAGATGGCTTCCATGTGGGAAATATAGGTCGACCTTCATCATCTATATTCAACAACTCACTGTGGTTCCGACCACTTAATGTCTCTGATGGATTCTTTATACCTCATAACTGGAACATCATTGAGTACAAGAAATTGGAAGTACTGGACATTAAGATGTCCAACTAGTGCATTTTTCCCCTCCTTGATGTACCCATTAAGAAAAATTTTGAAGTCATACACTTTGCCAATAAGTTTAGGTGGAAACACCTGTTTTTATTCTATTGTGCAATATGTATACATCATCTCAAATAAAAAATATATATCTGTGCTTTTCAAGTTGGAAGACATTCTTCCGTAGGTTCCATCTATGTCTTCATGGGTGTGCCCCATAAGCAAGAACCCAACCTCAATAGTGATGAAGACACCAAGTGCAGTTAATAGTGATAGAAACATGAAAACATAATGATTCTTATTATCACTAGCTACATTGTCCAACTGTAACAATAAATGTGGAGAAAGAGGTTTAAAATCAAGATATTGTTTTTTTGAGCTTCCATTTAAAGATAGGAAAGCATCCTTGTACACTCTACATTTTGAGTAAATAGAGTTTTGAAGTAATGCATTTGAAAGTGGGTTTCTTGAACTTCCACTCTCATCGAGCAAATCACCATACATATCAAGGTGTGGGTCTTCAAGGTCCCCAATCACTTTGCAAGAGATGTACTAGTAAATTGTGATCCCATGTGTACAAATGGTAGGGATAAATGACCAAAACCTCATGTGTTATGCCCATGTTTTAGCACACCTGAAAATGACAAACCCAAGTTTGTTCCTGCAACAGATTTTGATTTGACATGTAATCTTGGGATTGAAGTCTTTGTTTTGTCCATTTTATCAGGGATAATGCTCAAGTATTCCTTTGGATACCGCTCTGACATGATTCTATGGGCATAGTAGAAATATCTTCCACACAGAACAATCTTGTTATGTTTCTTCAGTCTAGCTCATGCCTTTTCTTCCAGCTCTTTTGTAGTCATTGTCTTCATTTGTGCTTTCAACACGATACATTCACTACATTTACTGAAGTTAGTGTTCTTTGAGAATGCCATAAATGGAAAATGAGTATTCCAAATCTTGCTCATTGTTTGTTGTGATATTGATGGAAAATTGAGCTCTTGAAGAGCCTCATTGATCTCTTTTAACAAAGAACTTTGGGTGTACGTTGATGGCAGCAGTATTAAAGGAGCAGATGTTCCATCTTATTCAACTTGTTGTGTTTGGTTCAGTGAAAAATCTGAATTATCCATGACAATTTTGTGCAATATTTCTATGGTTGCCACAGTATGTGCACATGGTTTGCATTTGTTGGTGTTACCATGAATTCCTTTGACAGGTCCTTATTGGAAGTTATGTTGGTAAGTATAGAAGGTTCTTTGAGGAATATTATGTATCTTGTACCATGCTTTCTTACAAATAATATCTCCATTAAACCTCATGTCCTTTACTTTCCTAACAGTAGGAGGTAGGCCATGGCCATGGCTCTTTGACATGATTGTGTTGGAAAGGAGTGAATTCAAGGAAAATTCCCTAATGTCATTTTTTTAAGAGTTCCATAGCCCTTCTAGCAGCTGCAATGGCTTTCCTATCCACATGTTGAAGACAATCTTGTTTGCAACATTCATCTGCTTCCAAAAGTCAGTTTCTTTCTCTTCATCTCTCTGTATTTGAAAGTTTCCAACTTTTTTTGTATCCACAACTCGTTTAATCCTTTTATATGGCCTCGTTACGTGCATAGCAATTGAGGCTAGATCTTTTTCATTATAAAGATCACCATCCCATGTGTTTAAGGGACTTGTGTCCTCTATAAGATCACATACCACCATTTCATTGGGCGCCTCCTTGAAATTTTCATTCACCCTTGTAATCTCAACTTCATTGTCCACCAACTCATTTATTGACCATCTAACCAAACAATGTATAGACTTATCTCCAATCCTACATCTTTCACAATTTCTTTCTATGTCTTCCACAAAAACACCAAATTCCTTTTCACCTAACCTTTCACCCTCAACCATGTCATCCTCACAGACATTAACTATGATCCCTTTGACAATGCACATGCTTGTTCCCGTGCACTCATCTGTAAGAGAAATTTTTTTGCATGTGAATGTAAGCCTATCTTGGGGAGCATTTACTTGATTATCATGACAATGAGGTTCCAAATTTGATTCCGGAAAAATCTCATAAGATCCCAATGGACCCCTAGTGTATTTTCAAATCCTGTTGGATGTGGCAAAAGAGCATCATGTTTTAACACATTCTCAATGTTAACCAGTATGGATCCTTTATTTACCATACTTTCATGCACCTTATGACCAATCTTTGTATTGAATATGGAGCCTTCACCCACCGTCACTCCACATTGCAAAAGATATACCTTGTCTCCAATAGCAAATGCAGAAGAGACATTTCCAAATATACAACAAATTAGACAAACTTAGTATTTGCTCAAAAATAATAATCAATGTACTATCAAAAACAATTAACATGTGCTTCAAGATTTTGATTTACCTTTGTTATGCCTCGAATCTATGATCTTCCATGGATGTAAGTCCCCTTCATCAATATATTCCACAATCAAATGTGGTTCAATAACATCAATTATCAAAACCATAACATATCCTACATTAAGCATTTCTCCACCATAATGAGTTGTAGTATCTGTAGATTCAACCCTTCCTAGTCCAATAACTTGACCATTAATTAGGAGGTTAACATAGTCCCTCTTATCAAAATTATATTTTCCATTGTAACTCCTCCCAATTTCTGTAAGACATTTGAAGTGTAGTTTGTAATTAAAGTTAAACCATTTGAAGTGTATGTTCAAAAAGATAATATAGTTGCAATAATTCAAAACAATAGGGTAGCCCTTTTGTATGCCACGAAACATTGTTCCCCTACATCTTGTGCGCGCTAGCAAAAGGGAATTTACATATAAATTACACAAAATATATATGAAGAGATAACAATAAGAGTTCCAAGAAGCATTAGAGAATGACAGATATCAACTTAGATAAAACCACCAAATTCCTATTTGACTTTGGACATAGCACTTATATTATTGATGTATGTGTATGAATGTAATGGAAATCTAGCTAGAGTTAGCTTCCGTTCTTAAAACGTTGCACGATAAATGAAAGTTAATGTGTGTTAGTTTTCATAAGGTAGTTTGTCATCTAACACACCCACATTGTCATCAAATACATTACACCATAATGAAAATATAGTGGAGTTAGCTTACTTCTAACAACATGGCATGGTGAGTGAAACCTAACCTGCGATAGCTTTCATAAGGAAGGCTTCCATCTAACACAACTACATTGTCATCAATCACATTGCACCACGATGGAAATCTAGATGGAGTTAGTTTTCGTTCTTAAAACATTGCACAGTTAATGAAAGCTAAAGTGTGTTACTTTTTCATGAGGTAGTTTTTCATCTGACACAACCACATTGTCATCAATCACATTGCACCATGATGGAAATCTAGCTTGAGTTAGCTTTCGTTCTTAAAACATTGCACTGTGAGTGAAAGGTGATGTGTGTTAGTTTTCATAAGGTAGCTTTCTATATAAAACAACCACATTGTCATCAAATATATCACACCATGATGAAAATCTAGCTGGAGTTAGTTTTACTTTTAACATGGCATGATGAGATAAAGTTAATGTGTGTTAGCTTTCATAAGGTAGTTTTTCATCTACCACAACCACATTTTCATCAATCACATTGCACCGCAATGGAGATCTACTTGGAGTTAGCTTTCGTCCTTAAATCGTTGCACGGTGAGTGAAATCTAATGTGTGTTAGCTTTCATAAGGTAGTTTTCTATCTAAAACAAACACATTGTTATCAAATACATAACAAGATGATGGAAATATAGCTATAATTAGCTTAACTTTTAACAATGTGTTAGTTGTCGTTCTTAAAGCATTGTACGATGAGTGAAAGAAAATGTGTGTTAGCTCATTACACCAAGATGGAAATCTAACTCGAGTTAGATTTTGTTTTTAAAACATTGCACGGTGAGTGAAAGTTAATGTGTGTTAGAATTCATAAGGTAGTTTTCTATTTAAAAGAGTCACACTGTCATCAAATACATAACACCATGACGGAAATCTAGTTGAAGTTATCTTTATTCCTTAAATCATTGCACGATAAGTGAAATCGAATGTGTTAGCTTTCATAATGTAGTTTTCATCTAACACAACCACGTTATCATCAATCACAATGCACCATGATGGAAATGTAGTTGGAGTTGGATTTCATAAGGTAGTTTTCTATCTAACACAACCAAATTGTCATCAAATACATTACACCATGATGGAAATCTAGTTGGAGTTAGTTTTCTTCCTAACAACATGGCACGATGAGTGAAAGCTCATGTGTGTTAGCTCATTACACCATGATAAAAATCTAGCTCAAATTAGTTTTCTATCTAACACAACCACATTGTCACATTGCACTGTGAGGGAAATCTAATTGGAGTTAGATTTCGACCTTAAATCGTTGTACGGTGAGTGAAATCTAATGTATGTTATCTTTCATAATGTAGTTTTCCATTTAGCAAAACCACATTGTCATCAATCAACATGCACTATGTTGGAAATATAGCTAGAGTTAGCTTTCGTTCTTAAAACGTTGCACGGTGAGTAATAGCTCATGTGTGTTAGCTTTCGTAAGGTAGTTTTTCATCTAACACAACCACATTGTCATCAAATACATTACACCATGATGCAAATCTAGCTAGAATTAGTCTTTCCTTCTAACAACATGGCACAATGAATAAAAGTTAATGTGTGTTAGCTTTCATAAGGTAGTTTTTCATCTAACACAACCACATTGTCATCGATCACATTGATCTGTGATGGAAATATAACTAAAGTTAGCTTTCATCCTTAAATCATTGCACAGTGAGTGAAATATAATGTGTGTTAACTTTCATAATGTAGTTTTTCATCTAGCACAACCACATTGTCATCAATCACAATGCACCATGATGAAAATCTAGCTAGAGTTAGCTTTCGTTCTTAAAACATTGCACGGTGAGTAAAGCTAATGTATGTTAACTTTCATAAGGTAGTTTTCCATCTAAAACGGTCATATTGTTATCAAATACATTACACTATGATGAAAATCTTGTTGGAGTTAGCTTTCCTTCTAACAACATGGCACTATAAGGGAAAGCTTATGTGTGGTACGTCACTACACCATGATGGCAATCTAGCTGGAGTTAGATTTCTTTTCAACAACATGGCACTATGAGTGAAAGTTAATGTGTATAATCTTTCATAAGGTAGTTTTCCATGGAACATAACCACATTGTCATCAATCACATTGCACCGTGTTGGAAATCTAGTTGGAGTTAGTTTTTATACTTAAATCATTGCACGATGAGTAAAATCTAATATGTATAAGATTTCATAGTGTGGTTGTCCATCTAGCACAACCACATTGTCATCAATCACAATGCACCATGATGGAAATGTAGTTGGAGTTAACTTTCGTTCTTAAAACATTGCACGATGAGTAAAGTTAATGTCTGTTAGCTTTCATATGGTAGTTTTCCATCAAACACAGCCACATTGTCATCAAATACATTACACCATGATGGAAATCTAGTTGGAGTTAGCTTTCTTTCTAACAACATGGCACTATAAGGGAAAGCTTATGTATGTTAGCTCATTACACCATGATGAAAATCTAGTTGGAGTTAGTTTTCCTTTTAACAACATGGCACAATGAGTGAACGCGAATGTGTGTTAGTTTTCATAAAGTAGTTTTCCATGTAACACAACCACATTGTCATCAATCACATTGCGCCATGTTGAAAATATAGTTGAAGTTAGATTTCATCCTTAAATCGTTGCACGATGAGTGAAATCTAATGTGTCTAAGCTTTCATATTGTAGTTTTCCATCTACCACAACCACATTATCATCAATCACAATGCACCATGATGGAAATCTAGCTAGAGATAGCTTTCATTCTTAAAACATTGCACGGTCAGTAAAACTAATGTCTGTTAGCTTTCATAAGGTATTTTTTCGTCTAACACAGCCACATTGTTATCAAACACATTGCACCATGATGAAAATATAGCTGGAGTTAGCTTTTCTTCTAACAACATGGAACTATAACGAAAAACTTATGTGTGTTGGCTCATTACACCATGATCAAAATCTAGCTGGAGTTATTTTTTCTTTTAACAACATGGCATGATGAGTGAAAGCTACCGTGTGTTAGATTTCATAAGGTAGTTTTCCATGTAACACAACCACATTGCACCATGTTGAAAATCTAGTTGGAGTAAGTTTTCATCCTTAAATCGTTGCATGGTGAGTGAAATCTAATGTGTGTAAGTTTTCATAGTGTATTTTTTCATCTAGCACAACCACATTGTCATCAATCACAATGCACCATGATGGAAATCTAGCTGGAGTTAGCTTTCGTTCTTAAAACATTGCACGGTGAGTAAAGCTAATGTCTATTAGCCTTCATAAAGTAGTTGTTCATCTAACATAGCGACATTGTCATCAAATACATTCCACCATGATGGAAATCTAGCTGGAGTTAGCTTTCCTTCTAACAACATGGCACTATAAGGAAAAGCTTATGTGTGTTAGATCATTATACCATGATGGAAATCTAGCTGGAGTTAGCTTTCCTTTTAACAACATGGTACGATGAGTGAAAGCTAATGTGTGTTAGCTTTCATAAGGTAGTTTTTCATGTAACACAAACACATTGTCATCAATCACATTGTGCAGTGTTGAAAATTTACCTAAAGTTAGCTTTCATCCTTAAATCGTTGCATGATGAGTGAAATATAATGTGTGTAAGCTTTCATAGTGTAGTTTTTTATCTAACACAGCACATTGTCATCAATCACAATGCACCATGATGGAAATCTATCTGGAGTTAGTTTTCATTTTTAAAACATTTCACGGTGAGTAAAAGCTAATGTTTGTTAGATTTCGTAAGGTAGCTTTCCATCCAACACTGCCACATTGTCATTAAATACATTACACCATAATGGAAATCTAGCTGGAGTTAGCTTTCCTTCTAACATGGCACTATGAGTGAAAGCTTATATGTGTTAGCTCATTACACCATTATGAAAATCTAGCTGGAGTTGGCTTTCTTTTTAACAACATGGCACGATGAGTGAAAGCTAATTTGTGTTATCTTTCATAAGGTAGTTTTTTATTTAACACAACGTTATTATCACATTGCACCGTCATGGAAATCTAGCTGGAGTTAGCTTTAAACCTTAAATCGTTGCACGGTGAGTGAAATCTAATGTGTGTTAGATTTCATAATGTAATTTTTCATTTAACACAACCACATTGTCATCAATCAAAATGTACCATGTTGGAAATCTAGTTAGAGTTAGCTTTCGTTCTTTAAACGTTGCGCGGTGAGTAATAGCTAATGTGTGTTAACTTTCATAAGGTAGATTTTCGTCCAACATAGCCACATTGTCATCAAATACATTACAACATGATGCAAATATAGCTGGAGTTAGCTTTCATTCTAACAACATGGCATGATGAGTGAAAGATAATGTGTGTTAGCTTTCATAAGGTAGTTTTCCATCAACACAACCGCATCGTCATTGATCACATAGCACCGTGATGGAAATATAGCTAGAGTTAGCTTTCATCCTTGAATCATTGCACAGTGAGTGAATTCTAATGTGTGTTAGCTTTCATAATGTAGTTTTCCATCTAGCACAACCACATTGTCATCAATCACAATGCACCATGATGGAAATCTAGCTAGAGTTAGCTTTCATCCTTAAAACATTGCATAGTCAATAAAGTTAATGTCGGTTAGTTTTCATAATGTAGTTTTTCATCTAACACAGCCACATTTTTATCAAATACATTACATCATGATGGAAATCTAGCTGGAGTTAGCTTTCTTTCTAACAACATGGCACTATAAGGGAAATATTTTATTTGTTAGCTCATTACACCATGATGGAAATCTAGCTAGAGTTAGCTTTCCTTTTAACTACATGGCACGATGAGTGACAGCTAATGTGTATTAGCTTTCATAAGGTAGTTTTCCATTTAACACAATCACATTGTCATCATGCACATTGCACCGTGTTGAAAATCTAGCTGGAGTTAGCTTTCATCCTTAAATCGTTGCACGGTGAGTGAAATCTAATGTGTGTAAGCTTTCATAGGGTATTTTTCCATCTAGCACAACCACATTGTTATCAATTGCAATACACCATGATGGAAATCTAGCTAGAGTTGGATTCCATTCTTAAAACATTGCACGGTGAGTAAAGTTAATGTATGTTAGTCATCATAAGGTAGTTTTTCATCTAACACACCCACATTGTCATCAAATACATTACACCATGATGGAAATCTAGCTGGAGTTAGCTTTCCTTCTAACAACATGGCACTATAAGAGAAATCTTATGTGTGTTAGCTCATTACACCATGATAGAAATATAGCTGGAGTTAGCTTTCATTTTAACAACATGGCACGATGAGTGAAAACTAATGTGTGTTAGTTTTCATAAGGTAGTTTTCCATGTAACACAACCACGTTGTCATCAATCACATTAGGTTGTGTTGGAAATCTAGCTGAAGTTAGCTTTCATTCTTAAATCGTTGCACGGTGAGTGAAATCTAATGTGTGTAAACTTTCATAGTGTAGTTTTTCATCTAGCATAGCCACATTGTTATCAATCACAATGCACCATGATGGAAATCTAGCTGGAGTTAGCTTTCGTTCTTAAAACATTGCACGGTGAGTAAAATGTAATGTGTGTTAGTTCTCATAAAGTAGTTTTCCATGTAACATTGCCACATTGTCATCAAATACATTACACCATGATGAAAATCTAATTGGAGTTAGCTTTCCTTCTAACATGGCACTATGAGTGAAAGCTTATATGTTAGCTCATTACACCATTATGAAAATCTAGCTGGAGTTAGCTTTCTTTTTAACAACAAGGCACGATGACTGAACTTATCATTACCAAGTGGTTTTGTCATTATGTCAATATTTGCTCTACTGTAGGACAATAATAAAGGCGAATGTCTTGATTGTCAACCAACTATCTGATGTAATTGTGATGAACTTCAATATGCTTAGTTATGGCATGATAGACTGAATTTTTCGCCATTTTGAGAGCACTCTGATTGTCATAGAAAAGTGAGGTTATCACTGCTTGGTCAATTTGAATATCGACCAATATTCTTCGTAACCACATTGCCTCACAACCTGTACTGAAGTCTGCCTTGTATTTTTTGTCAATGGAGGATAAGGCAACTGTAGCT
>LPNX011028740.1:0-19455 GCA_001517045.1 Pseudotsuga menziesii
AATATTTCCCAGGTCAAAGAAAAAGATGCTTGGATATGCCCCCCTCCAGAAGAAATGGCTCTCCGATTTACAAGATGTGCCTTAAAACCCTGGATCCTTTTCAAAGTAACCTTTACTGGATCCCGGGGGATGGTAAAACTATAAGAGTTTGGGATGACTCTATCATGGGAGATACCCCTCTTGGATCCTGTAGGGAAGTATAGCATATCAGAAACTGGCTGTTAAACAAAGGCATCAATTTGCTTTCGGATCTGTCCCAGTGGGAAAACAATAGATGGACTGGCTGGAACATAGGCAACCCCCCACCGGAACTCGCTGCTGAGAGGGATGTGCTCTTAGTCCTTCTCCAAGGCAAATCTCCTGTCAAGGAAGGAACTCGAGACAAAAGAGGCTGGGGAAGTAATTCAGGCTCCTATTCCTCTGCTGAGGGGTACAAGAAGTTCCAAGCTACTACTGGTGTCGCTCCCAACCCAGCAATCTGGAATCGACTGTGGGAAAACTGCTTCATTCCAAAAATAGATATGTTCTGCTAGACCCTGGCTCACTACAGTATTCTTACTGGTGAAAATCTCAAGAAGCGAGGGCTGGAAGGTCCCTCACGTTGTTCTCTGTGTAAAATGGAGAATGAAACAGCTGATCACCTCATCGCTAGCTGCAATTTCTCCAAAGAAGTCTGGTCCCTAGCCTTGAAGATTAACTCGAGCTTAACTCTCCCGCCCTCCATCCATGAGATCCTCTCAAGCTGGGGGCAGCTCTCCCCCTTCCTGCTCACCAAGAAACCTCTCCTTCAAGCTGCCTGGAACTGGATCCTCAAAAGTACTTGTTGGAAAATATGGACAGAAAGGAATAGTCGAATCTTCAGGGGGAAGGAAAGTCCCCCATCCAGAGTAGCAGCCCAAGCAAGAGCTATTGTTGGGGAAGCACTGGCATGGAACTCCTCCTTGGCTAACATTGCACCTCTCAAGGACGAAGAATCTCACTGGCTGGCACAGTTTGTTCACAATCACCACATCAGAACTCCTCTAAAAGCTCCCTTAGCCAGTTGGGAAATCAGGCTTGAAGGGAATGACTTCAATAGTTGGAAACTGGCTATGAACACTCCCTCTCTTTTCTTTGATGGTGCAGCAAAAGGGAACCCGGGGCTCTCCGGATGTGGTGGAGTTATTTCAGACGCAAATGGCAACCTGATCAGCTGCTACGCCTGGGGTCTAGGTTCTGGGACAAATAATAAGGCTGAGTTCTGCGGGCTCTATCAAGGACTGAGGATTGCAAAGGCTAAAGGTATTACCAAACTTCTGGTTTTCGGGGACTCCCGGCTTCTAATCCAAGCCATTGCCAATCAAAAGCGGCCCTCCAATATGCATTTAGCTCAACTAATTAAAAGAATCAAGATCCTTTGTGAAGAATTCCACTCAATCAGATTCTTCCATATCCTCAGAAATCTGAATGCTAAGGCAGATAAAGCAGCAAATGAGGGAGTTGGGTTATGCAGAGGAATCCTGCACATGGATTGCAAGGAAACAAGATGGGACGTCCCCTAGCAGGGTCAAGCATCCTCATTCGACAGGCTGCACATTTTGTCCCTAGATTCCCAGTCCTTTGGCTGGTTTTGCTGATGAAATCTCTGTCCCGCGATCTTGTTCTCATGTTGTTTGCGACTGAAATGCCCTTCGTGGCCCATTTATCCCCCCCTTCACTTCTTCTGAATCGCTCTGTCTCTAATCCTTCTGCTGATTGCCGCGCTGAAGGTTACTCAGTCTACTGCTAGCTACTACATTACCATGGTGTCGGGAAGCTCTTCCTCCTCTGGGCTCTCAGTGGAATCGCGTCTTCGGGAAGTCGAATCATCTCTTGGGCGAATCCGAGGTCGAATGTCTGGACTTGAGAAATCAATGGACAACTCCAACAAGGCAGCAAACAAAGCTTGGGATTTGCTGAATGCTGATCTCCGAAAGCTAAGAGAAGAACAATCTGGAACTGCTGGTAAGCTGAAAAACTTCAAAGCTGAGGTCCGAGCTGGATTTAAGGACGATGCCAATGTCCACGGAGATTTTGGAAAGCGACTTACAGCGCTGGAAGATGCTGTAGCTAAACTAGATCTGAAATGAAGACTTGGATTTTAATTCCCGCCCCTTCTCTTGGCTAAACTGTGTAATCCTGCTACTTATCTATAATAAGACCGATCTACTGGATATAGACTAGATCTAGATATCTGAATCTCTGTTTAGCTATGTAAAAGCACCCGGCAGCTGTTTTGCCGGCCTATATATTCTATCTCTCTGTTTTTGTTTAAAAAAAACAAATTTCAAGAGGAAAATCTTAAAGGTCACACAAGACGGCTTAACCTAAAACAAAATAATACTGAAACGTTAATGGGTATTATAAAAGTGGAACTGAACAACTTTCATCACCACAAGTTTCTTCTCTCCTCCACTGCATTGAGTCATTTTGTTTTGAGCGATGGCCAAGCAGGGTTATTCGGCAGCAACTATTAGAGTGGCCGCGCTATTGTTCTTCTCGTTGTTTTGCCTGCAAATAACGGAGGCACAGAGAAATACGAAATTGGGAGGAAGAGAGAAGATAAGGCAGCTGCATTTCTTTTTTCATGACATAGTGTCGGGAAAAAATGTGACAGCCGTGGAAGTGGCCTCTGCTCCCACCACCAATTCTTACTTTACACAGTTCGGCTTGATGAGGGTTATGGACGACTGGTTGACAGAAGGGCCGGAGGCGACCTCCAAAATGGTGGGCAGAGCACAGGGTATCTACGTCTCGTCCTGCCAACAGAAATTCCATCTGCTGATGGCCACCACGTTTGTGTTCGATAACGGAGAGTACAACGGCAGCACTCTCGCCATGGTGAGGAAGAATGCGGTTTTCGATGAAGTGAGAGAAATGCCGATCATGGGAGGTAGTGGGTTGTTTCGATTGGCTCGAGGATATGCTCTCGCTCGCACTCATTCCATCGATCTAAAGACAGGAAACGCAGTCGTTGAATACAACGTGACAGTCCTCCATTACTAGCTCTTATGTTTGTCTGTTGCTCTCCGGCATAATTTAATTTCTTAGCACTTCTAATTTCGCGTAGTGATGAGATATTTAATTTTCCTTTCTTATTTTGTTGAAAAATGAATCTGCTAATGGCGGGTGGTGTGCCGGCTTTTACATTCTTCCCATATATATCTAGAACTACCAGTTCATTTTAAATATCACGTATTGTGTAAATTGGGTTTATATCACATATTATACGTGATAACCGTTATACAAATTTACTAACATTGTGGTGTTGATTTTGTGTTTTTGAATTGAAAACCATCTTTAATAAGAAACGGATCGCTACAACAAAGAAATAAATAAACGAATAAAGCAACATTCTATCAATGTTACCCATTTCTCAGGCAAATTATTGTTGCAATTTAATGGACTGTGAAAGTTAAGAAAGAATAAGCAGAAAATATCTAAAATACACGTAAAAACAGTATATGAGAACAGGTTCATTTAGAGATGTGCAGTAACTAAAAGAAATCATGTCACTAAAAATGATTGAACTATTGCTTCATTTGAATTGAGCACTTCTGCAGTGAGTGACACATTATACGTGAGCACTGAAATTCTTTGTGTAAACACACAATGATCCATGACACATGACTCTTTTCAAGAGAATAGGGAAAAGCAACAAAAGATTCATTATGAACAAGAGGAAAGTGTAAAAAATAGAGGTTGATAGCAATGTCTGTAGCAGCCGACTCGCTGATCCATAATCCAATCAGCCGACTCTGTTAGAGTCTGTAGCAGGTCAGAAAGTGCAAGAGAGTCTGACAAGATCAAGAGTTTAGATTTCTCGCATATAAGTCAATAGAATTTAGTTGCTGAAGCTAAGTTTCTAGGTAGAGAGTAATTGCAGTCTTTAAATGTTAAGATGGTTAGTCGACAGAAATCTTCTATATGAAGAATGAAATTGTAAATCAAAATGCACAGTGAAATACAGAACACAGACATACACATAGAGAAGAAAAGAGACAGACAAGCAACAGATAAGAGAAGTGCGAAGAAGAAGGAAAACTCACTGAAGAGTTTGAAGCTCAAGCTTCTGTGTTTTTACCAAGTTTGTATTTACGATTGTAAGTTTTGTTATGCCGTCACATGAAATATAAATCCTTAAGTTTATGGGTGAATGAATGTTTTTTATAGCCACACAACTTCTCCATATTTACCTGAGTGAATGTTGTTTATATTTACTGTGAGTGAAAGACATCAAGAATCCATAATTATTTCACTTTGTAAAAACTCCTAGTTCTACGCACAAGTTCCTAGATTTACACGCACAGGTTCGACACAAATCTTGTTTATTATTTTCTTATATGATATTGCGAGTGATTCGCAATATAGTTGTGTCGCAGTTAATCCTAGGTTATCGCAATAAAAAGTGTTTTTCATATTCCTAAGTCCTCGGACTAAGAAATATAAAGTAAAGTTATTGAGCGAATAGAAAACTTGCTCGCACATGAGTTGGTAGCAACCAAATTCATGTCGAAATAAAAGTCGGTCGAAGCCAAAGTAAAAGACTTTCACAGTTGAAGAGTCCATGACAGATACTCCTTCCCAGTAACTCTCGTACAATAATTCTATTGGGCAGTAATTTCTTCGCGCAGTAAGTTCTGCCACAAGGAAATTGAGTTCGCAAGTTTTGAAAAAGTGAAAAGGGGAAAACAAAAGGTTGTGCTACGCGGTAACTCAAGTTAATTTCCGCAGCCGCCGTTTCTCTCGAGATTTGGTATCAAAGCTAGAGCTAGTTTAGGAAAGAAATCCTGTCCTAAAAAGACAAAAGTAATTTTGTAAGGAAAGTTAGAAATCAAATGGCTTCTACTTCCAGTTCAAATATGGAGTTTACAAACTCCAATTTTTATAGGAAAGAATTATGAATATTGGTCCCTAACAATGAAGGCTTTGTTTAGAGGTCAAGATGTTTGGGATATTGTGCAGAATGGTTATGCAGAACCAACAGATCAAACGGCATATAATAATCTCTCACAAGCTGAGAAAGATATTCTGAGGGAACAGAGGAAGAAAGATGGAAAAGCTTTGTTCTACATACATCAATCCATGCATGAAAGCATACTCCCAAGAGTAGCAGTAGCAATTACCGCAAAGCAGGCATGGGACACATTGGGGACAGCTTATCAAGGTTTAGATAAGGTAAAGACTTCAAAGCTGCAAATTCTAAGAAGAGATTTTGAATCTCTGTCCATAAAAGATTCAGAGTCAATAGACTCATTTTATACCAGAGTTGTTGGTTTGATAAATCAACTGAAATCTCATGGAAAAACCATAACAAACTAAAGGGTGGTTGAGAAAATTCTCAGAAGTATTCCCCCAAGATTTGAAAACTTGGTTATAACCTTGGAAGAGCACACGGACATGACTACATTTACTATTGATGAGCTGCAAGGTTCACTCATCAATAATGAACACAGGCTCAACAGAACTCAAACATCATTGGAAGGTGCATTCGCAACACAGTCATCTATAAGCCGTGGAAGAGACAGGGGGAGAAATGATTTTAGAGGCAAAGGAAGAAACTTTTCAAGAGGAGGATGCACCAATAGTCCTGTAGATGTTGCTGCAAGTGGTCACAGTTTTGATAAATCAAAGATTCAATGTCATTATTGTAAAAAAATTGGTCATTATGCATATGAATGCAGGAAGAAGCAATATGACCAAGGAAAGCAAAGCCAGAATGAGTCGACGAACACCAGCAATTCGTCGAGCGTAATGTTGATGGCATGCCCATCCCCAATTGAATGCAATACCATCCAAGAAAGTCCATCTAACATATGGTATTTAGATTCAGGCTGCAGCAATCATATGACTGGTAATTTAAATTTATTTTCCAGTCTAGATAATTCAGTTCAAAGTGATGTTACACTTGGAAATAATTTCCAAGTCACTATTTTGGGAAAAGGTACTGTTAGTATTTTAACCAATCAGGGGGAGCATAAGCATATGCCTGATGTTTACCATGTAGAAGGTCTAAAACATAATTTGTTGAGTATTAGATAGCTGATACAGAAAGGTTATAGAGTTTACATGGAAGATAATCACTATGTGATTAAAGATGTACGTCCAAGCAACCAACTGATAGCAAGAGTGCCAATGACAAGCAATCACTTGTTCCCATTGAGGATAGTTCCAGACAATACAGAAGATGCATTCAAGTCAGAAAGTAAAGAATAAGTTGTTCACTACAACAAGAAAGAAAATGACAGCGTTGATTTTCAGGCTGCATTTCAAATAGAAGTTCAAGATGATTCCTGGCTATGGCATTTCAGATTTGGACATCTGAATTTTGGTGGACTGAAGTTGTTGCACACAAAGAATATGGTAAAAGGATTTCCATTAATTGACAAATCAGACAGAGTTTGTGAAGGCTGCATATTTGGAAAGCAGCATAGAGAGACTTTTCCAGTTGGAAAGTCATACAGAGCGTGCACAACACTTGAGATTGTACACTCTGAAATGCAGAGAATGTCCATTGGTGGCTGCAAGTATTTTATTACTTTTATTGATGACTACTCAAGAAAAACATGGGTATATTTTTTGAAACATAAATATGATGCATTTAGTTGTTTTCAGTAGTTCAAGGCACTCGTGGAGAACCATATTGGTCACAACATAAAAATCCTAAGAATAGACAGAGGCGATGAATATGTTTCAAATGAATTTCTAAATTTATGTAAAACTCATGGCATACATAATCAATTCACTGTGCGGCATACACCTCAGCAGAATGGTATCACAGAAAGAAAGAACATAACCATTATGGAAATGGCACACAGCATGATAGTAGCCAAGCATTTGCGAAATGAATATTGGGGTGAAGCAGTTGCAACTGCTATATACATTATGAATCGATGTCTGGCAAAGAGCATGACGAACAAGATTCCTCAAGAAGCATGGACATAGTGTTTCTCATCTAAATTTTTTTGGTTGTGTCGCATATGCTCATGTGCCAGATGAGCTAAGAAAGAAGTTAGACAAGAAGAGACAAAAATGTATTTTTGTTGGTTATTCTGAAGACACAAAAGCATACAAATTGTATGACCCTATCGCAAGGAAAGTAATCATTAGTCGCGACGTTCAATTTGTTGAGAATGAATCATGGGATGGAACCGTCGAGAAGAATGTCAATATTGTGTCAAATGTCAAGCATGAAGACTTGAAGGAAGAAGTGGTTCAAACACCATAAGTAAATCAACTGGTCGTAGCACCGTCAACTCCCATGACACCGTGACATGGTTCAGCACAAGGATCATTAATGCAAATCGCAGCTCAAGCTACACCGACAAGCACACCAAGAGGACAACAGAGTCCATCAAGCAGTTCGACATCAACAGATATAGTGAAGACAAGAATTCTACGTGAGATATATGAATCTGGTACACCAAATTCCTTCTCTCTCTTTGCATTATTTTCTCAAATAGATGATCCACTAACATTTGAGGAAGCTGTTGAAGAAGAAGTATGGGCACAAGCTATGGATGAAGAAATAGAATGCATTGAGAAAAACCAGACATGGGAACTGGTTGATGTACCAAAAGATAAATATGTAGTCAGCATTAAACAGATTTATAAGATCAAACAAGATGCTGATGGGAATGTGTAGAAGCACAAGGCAAGAATGGTAGCAAGAGGGTTCACACAACAACCCGACATAGATTTCAATGAAACGTTTTCCCTAATTGCATACATGGATACAATCAGAACTGTTTTGGCCATTGCCGCACAAAGCAAATGGCCTGTTTATCAAATGGATGTTAAGTCAACATTTATGAATGGTTATTTGGATGAAGAAGTATATGTGGAACAACCACAAGGCTATGAAGTTCCAGGACAAGAACGCAAAGTGTACATACTGAAGAAAGCGCTCTATGGTTTGAAGCAAGCTCCAAGAGCTTGGTACAGTCGCATTCATTCCTATCTCATTGAGAATGGATTTCATAGAAATGAAAGTGAGCCAACGTTGTACACCAAAGTGAATGAGCAAGGTAACATGTTAATTGTTTGCATGTATGTGGATGATTTAATATTTATTGGTGATTTTGGCATAAAAGAATTTAGAACAGTCATGGAGAGTGAATTTGAAATGATTGATTTGGGGGTCATGAAGTTCTTTCTGGGCATTGACTCAGTTCAGCAATCTGAAAATGGTATTTTTATATCACAGTCTAAGTATGCAAATACAGTTTTAAAAAGATTCAATATTTCAAATTGCAAGGTAGACCCAACACCAGTAATAACAGGTTTAAAATTGGGCAAAGATGATGATGCATCAACAGTAGATTCTATGCTGTTTAAAAGGCTTGTTGGCAGCCTTATGTATTTAACAGCGACAAGACCAAACATCATGTATGGAGTAAGTCTGATCTCAAGATTCATGGAGTAATTCTGATCTCAAGATTCATGGAGTCACCAAAAGACTCACAATGGCAAGCAGGTAAAAGAATTTTGAGGTATGTAAGTGGTACAAAAGATCTTGGCATAATGTATTCAACTTCAGAAAATTTTAAACTCATAGGATATACTAACAGTGACAATGGAGGCAGCACAGATGACAAGAAAAGCACATCTGGGTACACATTTCATTTTGGTACAGGTGTTGTTTCATGGGCTTCAAAGAAACAACCCATAGTAACTCTATCTTCAGCAAAAGCAGAGTATGTTGCAGCTATAGGCGCTGCATGTCAAGCTGTTTGGATGAAAAGAATGTTAAAAGATCTATCACAGAACCAGCAAGAACCAACAACCATTTTCTGTGACAACAATTCAGCCATTGCCTTGTCAAAGAATCATGTGTTTCATAAGAAAACCAAACACACTGACACAAGGTATCATTTCATAAGAGAGCTGGTGAATAACAAAGAAATTTGTTTAGAATTTTGCAGGTCTCAAGATCATCTTGCAGATATCTTTACAAAACCATTGGCAAGGGATACATTTCAGTATCTCTGAAGTTATTTGGGAATGACAAGTTCTGTACAGTGAACTCTGTCATGAACAGAGCATGTTTTATGCTCTGAAAACATTTTGTAATATTTTGTTTTTAAATTATGATCTGCTCATAACTAAGGGGGAGTGTTGGAAATATTAATTACTCGCTGATCCATAATCCAATCAGTCGACTCTGTTAGAGTCTGTAGCAGGTCAAAAAGTGCCAAAGAGTCTGACAAGATCAAGAGTTCAGATTTCTCGCATATAAATCAATAGAATTTAGTTGTTGAAGCTAAGTTTCTAGGTAGTCTTTAAATGTTAAGACGGTTAGTCGGCAGAAATATTCTATATGAAGAATGAAATTGTAAATCAAAATACACAGTGAAATACAGAATAGGGAAGAAAAGAGACAGACAAGCAACAGAGAAGAGAAGTGCGAAGAAGAAGGAAAACTCATTAAAGAGTTTGAAGCTCAAGCTTCTGTGTTTTTACCAAGAATGTATTTACGGCTGTAAGTTTTGTTATGCCGTCGCATGAAATATAAATCCTTAAGTTTATTGTTGAATGAATGTTTTTGATAGCAGCACATCTTCTCCATATTTATCTAAGTGAATGTTGTTTACATTTACTGTGAGTGAAAGACATCAAGAATCCATAATTATTTCACTGTGTAAAAACTCCTAGTTCTACGCGCAAGTTCCTAGATTTATGTGCACAGGTTTGACATAAATCTTGTTTATTATTTTATTATATGATATTGGGAGTGATTCGCAATATAGTTGTGTCACAGTTAATCACAGGTTATCGCAGTAAAAAGTGTTTTTCATATTCCTAATTCTTTAGACTACGAAATATAAAGTAAAGTTATTGCACGAATAAAAAACTTGTCCTCACATGAGTTGGTCGCAACCAAATTCATGTCTCAGTAAAAGCCGGTCGAAGCTAAAGTAAAAGACCTTTGCAGGTGAAGTGTCCATCGTAGTTACTCCTTCGCAGTAACTCTCGCATAGTAATTCTGTTGCGTAGTAAATTCTGCCGCAAGGAAATTGAGTTTGCAAGTTTTGAAAAAGTGAAAAGCGAAAAACAAAAGGTTGTGCTGCCCAGTAACTCAAGTTAATTGTCGCGGCCGTTGTTTCTCCTGAGAAAGATGCGTGGAGAGATAAGCATCTTGATATGTAAGACGTGTGGAGAGACGGTAGCCTTCTCCATACACTTCCATCTACGTTTGAAATCTTCAATATATGGGGTGTGCATAACGATTGGCATGTTTTTCCAAGAGGTCGCGCTCATCATTGCCATTCGAGGTAGGGTATCCATGTTCTGTTTGTCTTCCTATTTTTTCATTTGGTTTAACAGTTTCGTCTGGTTGTTTTTGTGTTGCGTTCTAAGGATCTTAACGCATTCAAAATTTCGAGTTCATAATTGCCGAAACAGAGTTTTCACGACAGCAGTTGCTTATTATTGATCAAATTAAAGGTAGGTTTTCTTTGCAATAAATGTTCTGAGAAATGAATAGCTGAGATAATATTTTCTACATAGCTAGCAGAAAACATTATGCCGATTGAAGTGCCACCGTCAAGATCTTTGCTATGGAAAAAATCTTCTGTTTTTTCCTTTCGTTTAATAGTTTTGTCTGTTTTTTAAGGTATTGCATTCTAAGGATTTTAACACATTCAAAATTCGGAGTTCATAGTTTCCGAAAAAGAGTTTTCTCTACAACAGTTGCTTATTGTTGATCGAATTACATGTAGGTTTTTTGTGCAATAAATGTTCCGAGAAATGAATAGCTGATATAATGTTTTAATCTTTTATGAATAGTTAGCAGAAAACATCATGCCGATTGAAGTGCCACAGCCAAGATCTTTGGAATAACATTTCAGTAGGAAGGGATCCTCGGGGCGAAAGAGCCTGCAATCATCATTCTCTATAAAGGTAAAAAAATGAAATAGTCAAAAAACGGAGGGAGGGTTCACTAATATTTATTGTTTATGCATCAAAGCCATTTTTTTATGCATTTTATTGTAGAGATTTTGTTGTTTAGTTTATCACTTTTTAATTTTTGGAATTATTAAACATGTCTTTATTCTCCATGGATTTGGAGTCAAGCAACTCTTTGGGAAACCTAAGGTCCATGCTCTAAGTGGCTTATGCATTTGTATTGTTTTCTCTCTATTGTCTTTCGCACTAATTACTTTATTTTTTCCATGTTCTCTTTTAGTTCAGGTCCAAGGTATGCATGTTGGTGAAGCCTCGCCTGCAGGTATATATAAAGGTTCTTAAAGAGCCAAGAGTTTTTTGGGTTATATTTTCATAGAGCCGCTAGCTCTCCTTTTTGGGTATGCATTTTGCTATGGTATAATCCATGTTTCTTTTCATTTTAAGACTTGTGAATTTTTTTTTGGGTTTCTTGCATTCACTATTGTTTAATGTTTAAACACTGAGTGTCTATTGAATATTTTGAGAAGAGAGTAAGCGGTCTTTCTTTAGGGAACTAACCTCTCTGTTGATTATACATTACCATTTATTTATATTGTCTATTAAGAAAAAAAGTCTAATTTTACAGGAATGCCATTTTTTTAATTTATCCGTGGATTGAACGAATAACTTTGATCATAACATCCTATATTTTCTATTAAGAAAAAGTCTGATTTTATAGGAATCCCATTTTTTTAATTTCTCCGTGGATTCAACGAGTAACTTTAATTATAACATCCAACTCCAACTTTTGATATATATGTATATACTTACTAAATACTTCCAAAGATAAAGGAACGATCTCTATTTTGATAAATTCCCTTTAATAAAAACGTATTCAATACTTCCAAAGATAAAGGAACGATCTCTATTTTGAAAAATTCCTTTGAATAAAAACGTATTCAAATGTTGTGGAATATTATTTTTGGTAGCCTTATTCTCGCCTCTCCCTCAAAGAATCGAAATAATGATAAATTCTTTTCATTATTATTTTTTTTAATTTGGTCTGCTTGGTCTGATGTTTATCTTATTGGGGTATGCTTGTCCAGATTATTTTCTTTGCTACCATTTGGGTGGCCCAGATTGGTTGCTTTCACCTTCGAGCTGGGTTGGGATAAAGAAGATTATTTTCTTAAATACCATTGGGGTGTCCCACACGGGTTGCTTTCACCTTCGAGCTGGGCTGTGATAAAGATTACACTCTCGGAGCTCCTCATTGGGGTTGGATCATCTTCGAGCTTGGATTCTTAAGAAAAAATAGAGACTTTTGGATTAGCTCCACTAAGATATGGCCAGACATAAAGATGATGCTCTGTGAAGGGATATGGATCTATAGATGGTGATAAAGTAAGGCCGTTTTAACCAACTAAAGGTAAGACACGAGAATGAAGCTGCTTCACGCTACCACTGCTGCTACGGATACAACGCTATCAAAGCTTATTCAATGTTTTGGAAAAGCAAGCCGCTCCATAATTATATAAATATTATTTAATATATGATTATAATATATAATTTTATTATTATGATAGTTTAAATTAATTTTTTTTATTGTTGAATTAATTTTAAAACATTGTAGTAAGGAAGCTTTCTTTTTCAAAGACAATTAAATATATGGAGAAAGAGAGGAGTTCACGTACTATACATATATAATGTCAAGATCTATTATATGGATTTATTTACTTGTTTGTTGTGGATTTATTTATTCGTGATGCATTTATGCTTGAAGGTTTCCTTGTTATGCCGATAGGCAATTATATGTGATATTTTGGGGATGGACTTGCTTGAGCTGATCATCAAGATCCACCAAAACACGCCAAGTGTATGACCCGAATGATTTGAATCGTCTGATCTTTTAACTAGTCGTTTATAGCTTAACTAGCCGCAGATTTAGGAGTCTGTTAGGAGACTGTTAGCCACCGATCGCTGATTTAGGAGTCTGTTAGGAGACGTTATGAATCGGTTTGTTATCTCCCGCACCGATCGGGAGATAGTTATCTCCTTAAGCATGCAGCCTTATGCTGAAACTGCATTAACAAATAGCTAGGCGTTTCAAGATTATTTAGGTATTCTATACAATATTTTCTCTTGGCACACATCTCGTAAAGGTATTTTAGAGGATGATCTCCTCCAGATTCGCCCGGTATGTTAATCTAAGGAAGCATAGGGGAGTACTGGCATTCGGTCTACATTGCCACTGCCCCTGCCATTCGGTTCCATCGTTTCTTCTAGTGAGCATCCACACAGAGAATTGATCATTGGGGCGAGTCCGTACAACATTATAAGTAGTACAACACCCATCGTTGTCAAAAGATGTACAAGTTAAAACTTGTTGCCTATTCAAGATCGATAAGGACGGGACGGGAGTTTCTTCCAGCGAAGGGTAGGGTTCCTTCTTTGAAATCACCTACAGCGACTTCGTACATCTTTTGGAAAGTATTCGTAGTGAAGGAATATATACGCTCGTCATTGTTATCACGCAAAAATTTTACATCATGTTTTAATAGTTCAGGGCTCACACGTACCAGAGGATTAAATAGAGCGCTTTCATTATCGCTGTAAACCCACAGAGAGAAGCTTTCTTTGTGGAAAAAAACAAGGGAATTGGAAAGTATACAGGCCTGTTCGAGGCGAGCGTAATATGGGAAAGAGTGTGTCATGGCATCAGCCAAATCTTGATTATTCAACGCCTCAATTACGTTCCAGTTATGCCATGGCATTCGAGTTATCACTTCACCCATCAAAATGTCGAAAGAGCTAATACTGAGGAAAAACTAAAGCAATAATATTGTAACAAAAATTAGAACTCAGCCTAGCAAATTCAATCTCTTAAAACAGTGCATTGTTGGATTTGAGAGATGTTAGATGTACTGGCTGCTGTCGCTGTTTCATTGTCCTCCTTTGTCACTGCTATCGACTCATTACTCATTTCCTCGGCCTCCAATTTTAGGGTTTTCTTCAAATTTTCTTGCTCTGCTTCCAAGTCATTACTCATTTCCTCTGCTTTCCATTTTAGGGTTTTCTTTGAAATATCTTCCATTGTAATCGGTTTGGTTTGTGTGCAACCTTCAGAGATGAGGTCAAAAAATGGGAGGTATGCTCAAGACCTGTGGAATATGCTGAAAAATAAGAAAGTATTGGACCCTCAAACCAAACAAGAAAACCCTTGATTCGATAATGAAACTACTGAAAAATGGAGAACCTCTCTTTCTCAGGTTGCTAAGATTGCTGAGAGAAGTGGTTTTGATTTGGCAGAATATGATGGGTGAGACCTCTATCTCCAACTTTCAATTCCTGTGGTTGTTCTAGCCTTTATTAATTTGTTGTATTAATTAATTTGTGAATATTCTGAGTAGAAATTTATTATGAATATTATGAAATTTAACTAATTTGTAGTATTAATTAAATTGAGGTGTTTCTTACTGGAAATCTTATTATGTTTATTATTCAGTGACGAGGGACAACTTGTCAATCAAGTGGTGAAATGGGTATTATTAGAAGAGGTGAAAATAGTTAGGGATAGAGCTATGTCAACAGCATAGACGATGTAGAGAAAACTTGTTTTGATTCAGAAGATTGTAAACGGTTCGAGTGTCTAAATATTGCCAGTTCAGAAGACAGAGGGACTATGGATGCCTTTTCTTTTATAGCTCTATTTTGGAAAAATAGACCAAATGTATAGAGAGAAGTTATAAATATGGCTGCCTTTTCTTTTATAGCTCTATTTTGGAAAAATAGACCAAATGTATAGAAAGAAGTTATAAATCCTCCGTGTAATATAAAATAATTTATTTTGCCGGAGGGTTATTTTTAGCTTTAGATTCCAAATCATGTTTATGCCGAGTTTGAACATGAGTCTTATGATAATAGTATTGCCATTTCTATCTCGTAGCAATGTCCAATTTTTATTTGGATAATATTTTAATGTTTGTAGAATCCTTCCTTTGACAACAAATGTCCAAATGAAGTTTTTACAATCATCATTCAATGTTGAGTTTAGAATAATTTTTCATGATACCTTTTCGAGATCTTTAATACTTTCTTTAAAGACAACAAGTCAACTTTGTTATTGGTGCCTGGGCATATCAATGAGAATAAAGTAGATATATATAATTCCAGGATCCAACTTCAGCCATTATGAGGCCATGCCTTATACATTCTTGTCATTATATTTTTGACACCAATCAACTAATGCAATCTCTATATTATTATCTTAAAAAAAATCTTATTTTGGATAATAGTACAATTTCCTTGAACCATAAAAAATTAGCTTCAACCAGTGAATAGGTAATCTTACCATACTTAGATACCAGTCCAATGTCTCCATGGAAAAGATATCCATCTAGTAGGTCGAAAGGTTGTGGTATGTTATTATCAATGAAATTGAATGAATAAGTTTCCCTTCCACTGACTTGTCCAAGCTAATAAAATCAAGATCAAACATAGATCAATGCTGGTAGTAACCTTTTAAAATCAACAAAGTTATTCTCTTTATGCCTTACAATGGGATAAAATAAAATAAAATATACCATTGTTTATTTAATAACAATATATATACCCAACCTGTTAAATGGGATTTCTTATAGCCTTTTAATTGTAGTGCAATGTACCCTATTGATGGCTTTATATCCTTCCTTGTCTGTTTGGTTTTCATCTTTTCACACAAGCAAGCAAAATCCAATCAGGTTACCAATGAAAATTTGGTGCTTGTTGGCATGGCACTGCCATGAAATGTGGGTGGCTTAGACGAGAGAAGGAGAGGTCGGTTTAGGACTTCCAAGAAATCCATATAAGGAAGAGTAGATCTCAAATAAGAGAAATTACAAAGAATTTTAAATTTCACCGTAATTATATCTTAAACAATCCATGAAGGAGACCAAAATCTATTCCATGAATGAGAAGAAAAGCACAGTACAGCTACTAAGTATGAATGCCAATGTCTTAATTTTAATTGCATTGATATTGAAATGGTACAGATCTGTCGAATGCATTTGACAAACGAAAACAAAAATGTCCTGTACGACGTCAAATTAACAATGTCAGACGTAACCAGTCAAAAGAGATATTCGTGCATCCTAACATGTTTTAGGTTTTTATTTTTTCTAAACAACTTACCTTTTCTTTCTTTGAACTTTAGCCTGAAAGTATTCACTGAATTCACGGGAGAAATGTGTGCTATGGATTCGTGCCTTGCACATACATGATTTATCTGTGTTTTGTGCAATGGATTTATGCTTTCCTTTGAAACGTTTCTCTTTGTTTACTTTATAAATTGAAATTGGATCATGTATATAAAAATCAGAGTTTTGAAATGGATATTTAAAAAATAGAAAATAAAACCAAAATTTTATTTTGTTGAAAAAAAGGTAAATTATTTATTTATTATATTATTTTATAATTTAAAATATATTTTATAATTAGAATACAAAATAATAACAGTAAAATTTAATTTATTTAAACAATAAAATAAATTCATTAAAATATTAAATTTGTGATCCAAATTAGATTGTACTATCAACATTTTTTTTATTAAAAAATTATTTGTATAAAACATTTTATTTGGTAAAATGTTTAGAAGTTTATGTTATAAAATTTCATTAATTTAATAGCTAAATTTTCACAAACTAGTTTTAGAAATGTTATGTTTCATTGCATTCTTAAAATAAAATATGTACATCTTTTTTAGAATCTGCCATTTTTATCTAATTTCTAGAACATGGCACTTATCAATTTTCTCCATGCATTATTAAGGTATTAATGATATATTTGTCAAACTATTTAAATTAAATATGTATATTTTTTTTTAATATTTAATTAAAATATACCATTTTCAGTTAGTTTCTAATTAGAAAATAATACCTACCAATGTTCTTCATATACAACTAACCTACCTTACACTATCAATATATTAACTTTATAAAATTTTCAAAATACCATCAAAATAATATTAATTGAATTATTCTACATTTTCCAACAAGTACAATACTATTTTAAAAAAAATATATAAATTTTAAGTATATATAACACTTTTCTTATTAAGAGAAGAAAACCATTTATAATTTTTAAATTTATATACAAAACTTTATATTTTTTCAATAAACATATTTATTTTTATTATGAGATAAACATATATATTTCTATTTGTACACTAATGTTTCAATAAATTTTCAAATATTGCATGGTGATAATGTTTATTTAACTAGCATTTACAAGCTTCTAATTACATCTTCATAATTTATACTAATTACATCTACATAATTTATTAGTTTCTATATATATATATATAATTTCATGAAGCATAATAAATGAAGGGTATATTGCATTGTGACATCCATCCATGGTACATTCCTTAATGACGTTGTCGCATTGCAACATTCATCGAGAGTTATGGTGGATTGCGACATTCCTCAATAGTGTATTCCTTAATGGTTTTGTTGCATTGGGATATTCATCGCAATGATTGAAACATTTATTTATGGATATTGAAATTCATCATTCTGCAATGCTTGTCTCACATTATTCGCCATCATGTTGTAAGAATTTTCTTGATATATATATATATATATATATATATATATATATATATATATATCCGTTTGACAAAATAAATGGTTAAACCATCCACATTTTACATAGTAATGTAGAATGTTATGTCGCATTGTGATGGTTATCAAATTTTATGTTTCACTGCGACGTTATCAAGGGTTATATCACATTACGACGTTAAGATATGGTTAGTTGCAGTGTTTGGTTGGTATATGTCACCACAACCAAAGACGTGATGCATTAATAATGTGACAGTGGGCATTTAATACGCGTTATGTCGCATTGTGACGTTTATCATAGGTTATGTTACATTAGCGACATTCCTCAAGGGTTATGTCAGATTGTGATATTTGTCGAGGGTTTTGTCACATTGTGATAATGCCCAAGATGTGACACATTAATAATGTGTCCTTGGATGTTTAGAAAATTTCTTTCTATATATATATATATATATATATATAGAGAGAGAGAGAGAGAGAGAGAGAGAGAGAGAGAGAGAGATGTGACACATTAATAATGTGATAGTGGGCGTTTAATAAGAGTTATGTCACATTGTGACATTTATCACAGGTTATGTTACATTAGCAACATTCATCAAGGGTTATGTCACATTGCGATAATGCCCAAGATGTGACACATTAATAATGTGTCTTTGAATGTTTAGGAAATTTCTTTATGAAGTTTGTTTATATATATATATATATATATATATATATAGAGAGAGAGAGAGAGAGAGAGAGTCATTTGACAAAAGAAACGGTTTAAACCATCCACATTCTACATAGTAATGTAGAATGTTATGTCACATTATGATGTTTATCAAGGTTTACGTTTCACTTTGACGTTATCAAGGGTTATATCACATTACGATGTTAAACCATAGTTTGTTACAGTGTTTGGATGGTATGTGTCAACACAACCAAAGATGTGACACATTAGTAATGTGATAGTGGGCATTTAATAAGAGTTATGTCGCATTGTGACGTTTATCACAGGTTATGTTACATTAGCCACATTCATCAAGGGTTATGTCACATTGTGATATTTGTCAAGGGTTTTGTCACTTTGCGAGAATGCCCAAAATGTGACACATTAATAATGTGTCTTTGGATATTTAGAAAATTTCTTTAATAATTTTATTGATATATATATCGTTTAACAAAAGAAATAGTTTAAACTATCCACATTTTACATAGTAATGTAGAATGTTATGTTGCATTGTGATGTTTATCAAGGTTTATGTTTCACTATGACGTTATCAAGGGTTATATCACATTATGACGTTAAGCCATGGTTTGTTACAGTGTTTGGTTGGTATATGTCAACACAACCAAAGATGTGACACATTGATAATGTGATAGTGGGTGTTTAATAAGCGTCATGTCACATTGCGACATTTATCACACGTTATGTTACATATAAGGGACATTCATCAAGGGTTATGTCACATTGTGATATTTGTCAAGGGTTATGTCACATTGCAATAATACCGAAGATGTGACACATTAATAATGTGTATTTGGATGTTTAGAAAATTTCTTATTGCATTATCAACTATGGCCACGTGGTTCACCAAAGTCAACCATGGTTAAGTATGGCCAAAATTATGTATTTTTCTGTCATGTTAAGACTTTTACTTTTGAAAAGTAAAAAAAAAATCATCTTTGGACACAAACAATGTTTTGATATTAAGCTATGAACATTTTATATTACACGATCAAAATTTGATGAAACAATTGCACTTTAATGTTATGATTGGTGCAAAATGAAAATGTCAAATGCATTTATTGTTTTAGTGTGTTGTGACATTCAACGTTCATGAAGGGTTTTGTCGCATTGTGACATTTATCAAGGGTTACATTTCATTGCGACATTATCAAGGGTTATATCACATTACTACATTAAGCCATGGTTTGTTAAATGCTAGTTAAATAAACATTATCACCATGC
>LPNX011028749.1:0-21907 GCA_001517045.1 Pseudotsuga menziesii
GTGTGATTGATATGCCAATCTAGGATGTTATTGGCCATTTGATCTGCGACACTATTTTGAGCTCTGGGGACATGCATGAATGTGATGGATTCAAACTGTTGGCTAAGTTTTTTTGTACGTAGGAATTTTCTAAAGAGGCAAGGATTGCGCACCTGGTAGCAGTTGTTGAGCTGGGAGACAAGTAGATGGGAGTCTAAGAACACCTGAAGGTGACGTATGCCCATCTGGAGGGCAGCAGTGAGGAGACCGGTCACAGCATCATACTCTACCTGGTTATTGGTAGCAGCGCCTATACATGTTCCATCAAGGTGAATCAGTTCGTTGGAAGGGGAATACAAGACGCATGCTGCAGAAGCCAGGTTGGGAGACTAGCGGCTTGCCCCATCAGCGTAGCCAATGTAACGAGGTGGAATATGGTCCATCTGTGGGCATGCAAAGACGATGAATGTGAGATTATGGTAAATAAGGTAAAAAACAAAGAAGGAGAGCAAATTGTACAATGCGGACCAATGAGGTTGCGGCTTCAGTTATGGGTAAAAACGTTTAAGGTAAAACCCATTACGGGGGTTGCGTAAAGGTTGGCCTTCAGAGTTGGCTAAAACATATGCCCCCTTGCCTAGGCAAGTCTGCACAATGTAAGGGCCTTTCCACATGGATTCGAACTTTCCTTTACCTTTTTTGTCGTTGGCTTGGTCATAGGCGAGGACAAGGTCCCCTTCGTGGAAAGTTCGAGGGTGAACATGCTTGTCATAACTGGCTTGGGAGCGGATTTTGGCAGCCTCGATGTTCTGGAGGGTGGCCCGATGATCTTCATCGGCTTGTTTGAGGGATAACAGACGGTGCTCAAGGGGGGAGGTATCGGGAGAAGCTCAACGACGATGTGTAAGGCAAGTATCTGACACTCGATGGGGAGGACAGACTCTACACCGTGAACTAAATGAAATGGGGTAAAACCGGTGGCGGTTTTGGTGGAGGTACGGTAAGCCCATAAGGCAGGGAATAGCATATGGTGCCAGTTGGAATTATGCCGATCAACAGTACGTTGGAGTATGGTTTTTAGTATTTTGTTAACAGCTTCGACTTGACCGTTCCCTTGAGGGTAGTAAGCCGAGGAAAACTGGTGTTGGAATTTGAGGAAAGTAGATAATTCGCGCCAAACGGAATCTTCAAAGTGTGATCCATGGTCTGAGACTAACTGTTTAGGGACCCCGAATCGAGTGGTAACATGGTTAAAAAAGAAACGGGCAGCAGTTTCAGCGGTACAGTTGAAGGTGGGCATGGATTCTGCCCATTTGGTGAAGTAATCGACGGCAACTATGATGTGCTTATGGTCATTCGCAGATGTGGGTCTACACTCCATGAAGTCGATGGCCCACTTACAAAAGGGACCAACGGTGACGACTGGGTGTAGCGGAGCAGGTGGTGTCCGGGCTTTGGGGGCAAAAAGTTGGCAGTTATGGCAATTCTTGACCGCAGTGATGCAGTCAGTGAAAAGTGTAGGCCAGTAGTATCCGGCACGGACGACCTTTTGGGTAGTGGCCATTCCTGAGAAATGGCCGCCGCAGGCACCGCTATGACAATCATTAAGGACCTGTTCAGCTTCTTCGTGTGTAAGGAAACGACAAAGAATCATGTCGATTCCTCGTCGGTAAAGGACATCTCCGATGAGGAGGTAGCGAGAGGCATGATGACGGATACAACGACGTCCATTACGAGTGACGGTGGGTCGAAACTTTTGTGTGCACAGGTATAACAAGATATCACCGTACCACGGGTCTTCAGACGAGATGGTGAACAAGTGATTATCGGGTAACTCCTCGGAGATAGGTGGGGCCGGGATGAAGGAAGGGAGATCAGTGATGAGCTAGAAAAGTGCAAGGGCTTTAGTGCTCTTAGGTGTTCGGAATGTGAGGTCATATTCCTGGAGGATAATGACCCATTTAGCCACACGACCTTGCAGGAGACGCTGGTTTAAGAGATATACCATGGGGTTAGAATCGGCGACAACTGTAGTATGACTAAGTAAAATGTAGTGTCTCAATTTTTGGACGAAAAATACCACGGCTAAGGCTAGTCTCTCCTCATAAGGGTAACGTAGGGGTGGGCCGGACAAGGTCTGGCTGACGTAGTAAATGACATGTTCTTGGCGTGAGGTGTCTTCTTCAACCAAGACTCCGGACACAACATGTTCAGATGCCGAGACGTAGAGGATGAAGTCCTGAGAGAAATCCGGAGGGGAGATCAAGGGGGCTTGTGTGAGAGCTTTCGTGAGGTCTGCGAATGTAGCTTCTGCTTGCGCGTCCCAGACAAAGGGTACGTGGGTACGGAGTAGGCGCAAGAAACCATGAACGGTTGTGGCATAATCAGGAACGAAGCGTCGAAGAAAATTGGATCGCCCTTGCAGACTTTGGAGTTGTCGTAGCGTTCGAGGAGAAGGAAGGTCTAAGATGGCTTGGACTTTCAGGGGATCAACAGTAATTCCTTTCTGGGAAATGATAAAACCTAACAATCGGCCTGCCGGAATGCAAAAGACACACTTGTGTGGGTTCAAGCGGATTTGATATTTACGACAACGCAGAAAGACTTGCCGAAGGTCATTGAGGTGGTCTGATCGTTTTCGGGAACGAGCTGTAAGGTCATCAAGGTAGACGAGCAGGATATGGACCAAATCATGAAAGCAATAGGTCATGGCCCACTGGAATGTGGCACCAGCATTTTTGAGGCCGAAAGGCATGACGCGATAGGCAAAGGTGCCCCATGGGGTAGTAAAAGCGGTTTTGTACTGGTCTTCCTTTCGGATTTGGATCTGATTGTATTCGGAAAAACCGTCCATGAACGAGAGGACTTCATGCCCCACACACGCATCAATGAGCTGGTCAATGAATGGCGTGGGGAAATTGTCTTTGGGACAGGCACGGTTTAAGTCTCCGAAGTCAGTGCATACTCTAATGGTGCCTTGTTTCTTGTTGACAGGAATAGGGTTTGAAACCCAGGTGGTATAGGCAATAGGATAAATGAATCCTGTCGTACGAAGCTTCTCAATCTCTGCTTTGACAGCGGGGAGTTTTGAGAGATGAATAGGACGCTATTTCTGATGAACGGGGGGTACGTTGGGCCATGTGTCAATGTGGTGCTCTATAATGGTAGGGTCAAGACCAGGAATTTCGGTATAGGACCAGGAAAAGACATCACGGAATTCTTTGAAGAGTGTTTTGTATTCCTCGATCTCCTGCTCAGTGCAAGATGCTCCTAAAGCGATGAGTTCGGGGGTGCCTCCGGGGGCAGCGATATCAATTTTGATGACAGGTGAGATGTTGGCCATGTTACCCTCTTTGAAGGCGTCAGGAGCAGGAATAGGGTCTTTGAACCAGTCGACCTTGGGGGGAAGGAAGTCTTTGGACTCGACTGCAAATTGGGTAGCAATGTTAGAGGAAGATTCATCAGGGAGGAAGTAGGAACGATGGTGCATGTCATCCCAAGGATAATCTGGGGCAGTGAGAGCTTCGAGAATTTCCTCATCCGTACGGAATGTTTGGCTCGTCAAATCGATTGACGGGGGTGTAGTGATGGAAGAGATCATATATATGGTATTAATCTCTTCGGAAGAGGGAGAGTCCGGGGGGTGGATCTCCACAATGGTGGGTGATGTCTTTTCAAGATCTAAATGGTTCATCTCAAAAAGAACGGGATTGACCTTTCCGGAAGGGGGAGAGACCGGGAAATGGATTTCCTTAATGGTGAGGCGTGCCATCTTGAGATCCAGATTGTTCATCTCAAAGAGAGTGGTATTAACCTCTTCGGAAGGGGAAGAGACCGGGGAATGGATTTCCTCAATAATGAGTGGTGCCGTCTCAAGTTCCAGATTGTTCATATCAAAGAGAGCTAGCCTGTACTCGGGGAGATCGATACAGTGATGGGAGTAATGCCCGTAAACATCGCATAAGGCACAGGAGTGGTTAGTGTGCAGGGATTTGTCGCGAGGCATAGGGGTTGGATCTAGATGGACAACCGGGATGGTGGGGTCGTCGTCGAGCATTTGCATGTACTCCTTTAATGATGGTAACTGAGGACATAGGTGAGTCGCATGGCCCAACTCATCGCATAGCGCGCATTTGGGAGGAGCAAGAAACACAGGGGGGTTTTTGACTGTCTTAGAGGGTGGGACAGCAGTGTAAGGTTGGGGGCCTCTGCCCCCAGTGGGTTTGGGAAGAAGAGGGGGGGGTTTCGTGGAGGATGACGGGGTAGAAACACCGGGAGGTGGTTGATTAGTAGTGACAATGGGTTGCACTGGTTGCAGGACGACATCTGGTGTCGGGGGACAAACGGGAGGTGAAAGATACCAAACGGGTAATCCTAAGGTTAACCCAGGGAGGTTGAGGGTAGCCATGACCGGGGTACTAGCCACTCCTGAGGGAGGGAAGAGGAAAGGAATGGTATGAATGGGTGTAGCACCAATGTGACTAGGTACCAAAGGGGGTTTAGGCAACAAAGGATTTTGATTAGTAGGAGTCCGCGTGATGTGGGACAGGGTACATAGATCAGATACTTCGGTGGTAGGATACAGGGGTGGAATAGATGGGAAGGTCAAGGTCATTGGTGCATCTGAGTAAACTCTGGGACCCACTGAAGACACGAATGAGGTGGTGGCATCCGAAATAGGTTGTTCAACCATGGGGAGTACGGGCCCTATAGAAGAAACGACTGTGTTGGTGGCACCCGAGATAGGTTGTTCCACCATGGGGAGAACATTTTCGGGCGCTGCAGGGGCATTGGGATCGTGGTAAGTAAGTTGGTCAACCGTGACCATGCGTCCCTCATGGGGGAACATCATGATACGAAAAACGGTAGAAGCGACTGCTCGCATGGCATACATGTAGCTGCGGCCAAGTAAAAGGTTATAATCAAGCTGTGCATTGATAACCTCGATGTTGATTAGGACGGTTTTGCCAGCCAACTGGAGGGGGACATTGGTTAATAGGCCTTGTGTCTGAGCTGAACGGCCGTCATAGGCTCGCAACGCAGTAGAGGACTATTGGAGAGGGGGGGATCCCATTTTCTGCCAGATGGAGGTGGGCATGACACATGTAGAGGCACCTTCATCAATAATGCATCGATGGATGACAAAATTCCGTATGGAGACAAAAACTTGGAATGATAAATTGGAAGGCAGGCGGGGTTCGGATTGGTCCAAATCAAATGCCATTAACTGTGAATCATTTGGATCGATAGCTCCAATGGCTGAGAGTAAAGTCTTACGCTGTGAAGGGCAGTTTTTTAAGACTTCTAACGCAGACATCGCTGCGGGGGATTGGGCTAAATCATCGACAATGTTGTAGTTAGACGCAGCCCGCGCATTGGGGTTGTTGTTGATACGACGAAGTGGGAAACGGGCTGTTTTGGGAACTCCATCTAGTGGAGGTGGAGGTATACGTAACGCCTGATCAGTGGGATGAGCGTTAGTGGGGTTATTGGCAGGAGGGGCTTCCGGGGTGGAGACATATTGGTTCCGCCGAGTCTGGAGGTTGACCTCATCGGAGGACATCATCAACAGATGGTGGGTACCTGAGTCAAATATGGGTTGATCAGGAGCTGCGTAAGTGATTTGTTGGATGGGCGCATTAGCTGGAGGGGGAGCCAACGGTTCAGTGTTCACTAAGCCTTGGTTTGGTAAGGGGTTTTGAAGCACCAAAGGTGGCTGCTAAGGTTGTGGGGGATTGGGTGGTGCTTGAGGAGCCGCCTGTCCTTCGCGTAGTCTATCAACAGCCAAAAGTTGTTGGACTCGCTCCATAAGTGGACAAAAATGGGTGTAGTGGCCATAGACCCCGCAAACAGAACAAGGATAGTTTGTTCACAAATTAGGGTTTTTAGCCTGCTTGGGCGGGCAATCAGGGTTTTGGTTGGTAGGGTCCGCGTTATTATTAGCAGGGGAATTAGGGTGTTGACCAGCTTGCTCGATCTGTTGGTTGTTCCCACGATTGCGGCCTCTGCCGCGGTTTTGTTGGCCCTGGTTGCCTTGGTTGTTCTGGTTTAGCGGTGGGTTTTCTTGGGCGTAAACCTGCCCTTGGGTAGTAGGTGGATTCTGAGTTTGTGCAGGTGCGGGAGTGGGCTGCGGTGGATAGTATGGAGGTGGAGGCTGCACTGGTGCAACTACTTGAGGGGGTTGTTGGTAGTGCTGTGGAGCGGGTTGTGGGTTTGCCGCAGGGGCTAGCTGTGGCTGATAATAATGAGGTTGGGCTTGTGGCGGCGCAAGAGCTGGTGCAGCCTGCTGATGATAGTAGGGCTGAGGTGTGATCGGGGGGGGGTAAGTGGAATTGATCTAGCCGAAACACTGAGGTGGACATGAGGGTCCATGGGAATGGTTTTGATGTGGCATTTGAGCATATGAGTTGGTTGCTCCGGACTGTGATATAGCCCGCGAAGGTTCAGGGCCAAGGGTAGGACGGGCTATGCAAAATGGCTGAGGCTGCGAAGAGAGACGTCCAATGATGCCGTCGACAGCGTGGGATGCCCCCGGTGCATCGTGCTGGGAGGGATCGCCGCGAGGGGCGTCAGGTATGATGGTATAAAGATAACTTGACTGGGTGTAAATAAGATCGAACTGCTGGGCTTTAAGGATAGCCTCTTCCTCCGAATGGGGTCTTTCGGCTGCCACATCTTTAGCAATGAGCGGAAGGAGGGATTTGCTGAACCAATCTAGGAAGATCCGGTCATCTAACTTGATTTTGCATAGGCTACGACGTCGCCGCCATTCGTGAATGTGGTCTGTGATATGGGTAGCCATGTTCTGTCGGCAAGATAGGAGGATCTCAATGCCCGCGTCATAGCGAACAGGTAACTGGAAGAACTGTAGGAAGTTCGAGGCCAGGGATGTAAATGTGGCATGGGTTCCATGGGGCAGCTCGATATACCATTTGGCAGCAGAGCCAGCGAAAGTGCGCTGTAATAAATGGAGGCGAATGGAGTCGTCTACTATGGAATTTGAGGAACACCATAGATGGAAGGACATGATATGATTCTGTGGGTCCTCACCTGCCTTACCCTCAAACTTAGGGATGTCAGAGGGGAGCTTGGTAGGCATGGGGGGCCACACAGGGTCATGTCGGATGGGGTCATTGGTTAATCTGGCTAGGTCAGGTAGGTTGAGGCTAGCCATGTATGGCAAATTGGACAGAGGGTGTGACACGGTAGTGGGTTGGATCAAGTTGGGGCCCATGCCCCCAAGTGGAGGGGTTATTTGAGGGATGTTTCCCCCAAGTGGGGGAACTAAGGTGGTGGAGGTCAGACCTACCCCACCAACGGTGGTATGAGTCACTAATGGAGTGGGGATAGGTATTCCCGCTGCGGGAATTGGTACTGTGAGGGGAACAATAGAGGGGCCTCCCGTGGAGGGCATACCCATGATAGGTGTGATAACTGGTGTAGTGGTGGATGTGCCACCAATGCTACCTCCCATGAAGGGAGTGGGATTCATGCCAGCCATGGGGCTAGTAGGGGAGGTGTAAAAGGTGTTCTCGGATTCAGGCTCCGAGTCTGATGTAAAATAAGGGGCGTCAGAATTTGGTGACAGAGTCCTATGCCGCTGATGAGTGGAGTCAAGTGACAAGGCTCGAGATCTACGATGAGTGGTATCAAGTGATCTATGCTGTGGGGGCTCGCCTCTGAGGCGCCAAGAATGTCTCGGGGAAGCAATGGTGATAAAATGATGTCAAATCTGTGTGGGTTGAGGTAACTACAAAACAGCTCAAAAAACTCTAATGCAACCGAGTGTGTAGAAGGAGAGCTCAACAACTGGGGCGCTCAGGCCAACAACAACTCAAAACACGCACTGTAACTGCGTGCTACAACAGGTGGAGTATCAACAGAAATGGTCAGAATATCAAAAAATAGTAGGTTGCCTACAAAAATAAAAACTGGTGGACTCACTAAACCAAAAGGAGGTAAGGGAGCATACAAACACCTAACTAGTAGTATTATGACTCAACTAGACATATCCTCTGCAAGGTGATGAAATCCAAGTCAGACAATATGAAGAGGAAAGTCAAGTGGCTAAAGTATCCCCCTACCGGGAGGGACACCGGGTAGTCAAATCCTAGAAGAATGGCAACTAAGATACCCCGTTCATGACACGTCCAGAAAGGTAAATCTGCCACTTGGTCCTTTAACTGCAATATTCCCTATACAGGGATATTCCGAGAACTGCGAAAGGTAGCCCTTTAGTTACTGAATGGAGTTCGGTATTCCACTCAGACCTTCGGAACCAATCTCACGACTTCAACCCTCCTAAGGAAGAGGCCTTCTGATAATCTGGTTGTGACCGTGTCAAAAAATACTAGGGGATTTTGGTTCCCTAAAGGACAACAACTATGTCTCAAGTGTAAATAACCAAGGGGTGTTATTGGAAGCCTATCCCCTTGATCCTACCTAACTACAAAAATTCTTTTATGTTCCCCAAGTGGGGTTAGAATGTTGGTTGAGTTAAGTATTTTTTAAGTCTCAGTTGATTTAGGTGACAGGTTGTGTGCTTGTGAGGTTATAAACCCAGAAAAGAAGTGCCAGGGTGACTTCGTAAATATCAATAATACTGAATTAAAAAACTTTTATCATGCAAAATTATCTGAATAAAGAATGCTAAATTTTTTTTTAGAAAACAATGCGGTAAAAAGATAACAGGAATAATGGTGCAGAAAAGGCTACAGGACTGCAGGTAGGACAGATGGCTGTGTAGGTGCAGGAAATATGGCAGCAAAGGGGCTGGTGTCAAATATAGAAAAAATTGCAGCAATCAAACCGCGGGTTTGGACGAAATAGGCGCGCTCAGATCGCGATTTTTTGGTTGACAGCGGCGGTAGGACCGCGGGTTTGGACGAAACAGGCGCGCTCAGATCGCGGTTTTCTGGATGACAGCAGCAGTCGGACCGTGGGTTTGGATGAAACAGGCGCGCTTAGATCGCGGTTTTCTGGATGACAGCAGCGGTCAGACCGCGGGTTTGGATGAAACAGGTGCGCTCAAATCGCGGTTTTATGGCTGACAGCAGCGGTCGGACTGCGGTTTTGGATGAAACAGGCGCACTCAGATCGCGGTTTTATGGCTGACAGCAGCGGTCGGACTGCGGGTTTGGACAAAAAAGGCGCACTCGGGTCACAGCTAAGGGCTGGACAGGCATGGTCAGGTCGCGGCTAAAGGCGGCAAAGGCGCGGTTGGGACGTGGCTATGGGGATGAAAGTCGCGGTCGGCGGTGGCCGAAAACAACAGCCGAAAGGAAAAACGAAAAATAAAATAACTAAAAAAGCCAGCGGAGTCGCCAAAACTGTTGCTAGGGTTTGAGCCCTAGCTTGTACGAATGAGTACCTACTAAGGACAATGGATTCCTTAGTAGTATTTCAATGAAATATGAATTAAAAGCTATAACTTGAAGTAAAAAGATGCTAAACAATAATGAAAATTAAATCTAAACAAGTTCATTAAACAAAACAGTAAAAAGTAAATAGTAATTTTGTATTAATCTGACCTTCAATGTGAAGGTTGGTGAAGCCCTTTGCGGTGATCCGAGTCGGTAGCTCCGAGCTTCAAGCTGCTTCTTCTCTTTCTCCAATGGTGGAAATGGGCCAAAAGGGGCTCTCACGGTGAAATTAGCTTCAATGGTGAGCTATGGTTTCACGAGCAATTTTGGCAGAGGCAGGATACTTGTGATTGCGGATCTGGAATAAGGGGTTTCCACCCCTTATTTATAATTGAAAACCATGCGGTTTTAGGGTTAGGGTTTCAGCTATTTAGGGTTTTTTCCTCATTTCCTCATTATTTAATATTTTTTCTTCCTTTTTGGATATTTTTGCTTTTTTGGAGGAATTTTGGATATTTTTAGCTGAAAAGAGGGTTTTATGGCCTTTTGGAGGCTTTTTGCATGGTTTTATGGGTTTTTGATGGAAATATGGTAGGAAAATGGACAAATGAGCCATGTAATGGGGCAGATGAGGTAGTGAACCATTTTTGGGTGTTAACACGTCCCAGTGGTGGAAGTTACATCATAGATCCCTCCTCGGTCTAGAGTTAGTGATCCGATTAGGATACCAGACCTGAGATGAGTGACGATAGGCGGTAGTACACACTTGATTACTCAGATCCCTTCTTCCTCTATCCCTAGTTCTTCAAATGTCCACCCTCCACCTTATTCACATGGTCCTTTGAGTCGACACATGGCTACGAGTTAGGTCCGTACTGCGGTTACTAGACCAATTGTGTCTCAAGTTTACATACCGCCTGTTGCTTCGGGAGGCTATGTTCATGCTTCTAGAGGTCATATTACTACTTCCGTGGCATATATCCCTACTTCCAGAGCGTATCTTCCTACCTATGGAGTGTCTCATGGGGCATCGCATGCGATGACCTATGGACCCTATTATGGGACGCAGTACGGACAAGGTTCTTCACCTTATGGGGGTGAGTATCAACAACCTACTTAATCTCCTAATTACGGCTTTGTAGCTCCTACTAGTCAAGGTACACCTCACTATGGTGCTTCCACACCACCCTATATGGGTCATACGGTAACAGGACACTATGGCCAAGGCCATGGTGGTAGTCAACCCTATATGAATCAGGGAGCGGTCCATCAACCTCACCATCCTAGGCTCCCTTTCCTCATGACGCTTAATCTTCCTGACTTATCGAGACTGACAAACGATCCTGCAGCTCATGACCCGGCTTAGCCGGCTGTCCCTACCAAGATTTCTTTGGACATACCTAAGTTCGAGGGAAAATCGGGAGAGGATATGTGCGAACACATTACTACATTTCACCTATGGTGCTCTTCGAATTCATTACATCAGAAATCAGTCCATTTGAGACTATTTCAATGCACCCTCACAGGGCCTGCTGCGAAATGGTATATAGAGTTACCTACGGGTGCTTTCACTTAGTTCGACGACCTTACGATGACTTTTCTTAATCACTTCCAGCTACCAGTGCGTTATGACGTTGGTACTGAACTCTTATCGAAATTTGGGAAAGATAAAGCCACACATATTTCTGATCATATTCAAGAGTGGCGTAGACAGAAGAGGTTAATTAAAGCTTTTATACCACCAGAATTCCTCCTCGAGTGGTTCCTCAAGTCATTATTGCCGTATATAGTGAAGGATGTTTCCACATCCAGAGTGCAGAATGAGGAACAAGCAATTTTTAGGGTGCAGGAACTGGACTTGATCTATGCTCAGTCTAGTTTGTTGTATGAGATTATTCCCAATGCTCCTCATTCTAGTTTTGATCCCAAAGTCAAACCTGGACCACATGCCGATGGCATTGTGGGTTGTGCAAGTGCAAAACCTATAGATTCGGTTGCAAAACAAATTGGTCAGTTGTCAATCAACCAATCTGCTTCGGGACAAGCTACGGCTTCGTCTCAACCCGTCCAAATGGCGAATGTACTTTCTGTGCAATCGTTAGACCAAAAGGGTAACCAGCAGCCCGGACGGAATAGAAAAAAGGGTAAAAATAATCATAAGGGTGGGAATAAGAATGAGAATGCTAACAATAATGACAAGAATGGTCGAAATGCTGGGGGGGACAAGCAAGATAAACATAAGGTTAAGTTCCCTTGCAAGTTGTGTAAGGATCAGCACCTCAATTACTTGTGCCCTCATATTAAGGAAGCTTCGAGATTCTTGGCACAGGGCCCAGCTGTGCTAACTAAGCATTTACCGCATAATCAAAATATGAAATCGAAGTCCCATGACCAATCTGATGATGATCATGATCCACCAGAGACTAGTGGTCATGGGTGCATTAATATGGTCCGCGCTGTGAAATTTGTGGCGCGTGTGAAAGATTATGGTTCATCACAGCCTAGCCCAGGAAAAGAACCTGATCCACCAGGGTCCCATTTGCATATTGAGAAACCTGTGGATAAACCTGAGACTGCACCTTGCATTCCTAAGGGAGTCCTTAAGCGTTCAGGGCATAATCCAAATGCTTGAGCTGCCCAGAATTATTCAGTTGTCGAGGATTTGGGCCATACTCCTTATGCGATGTCTTCATTGGAAGTGCTTCAGAGTTGTCCTTCGCAAAGGAAGGTGTTGCTTTCTTCCCTTGGTGTGAACGGTGATGATTCTTCCTCGGTGATCAAATTTGAAACCATAGGACTTCAGCCTCGCTTGCCCTACTATGTGTCTCTTTTGGTGCACGTAGAATGTCTTAATATGACCATCAAGCGCACTGTGATTGACGAGGGCGCTTCTACTTCTGTGATGTCTTTATCCTGCTGGAAGGGTCTGGGTTCCCTTGTGCTGTCTAAATCAGTGACCATGTTAACTGAGTTCGATGGGAGATCTTTTAGGCTGCACGGTATCCTTCCTTCCCTTAAATTCCATTTGGGAGGGAGGACTATTGTGATAGAGGTTGAGGTGGTAGATGCACCCCTTGACTACAATCTCTTGTTGGGTAGGAACTGGATGTACAGCATGCAAGCCGTTGCTTCTTACTTGTTCTGTATTGTATGCTTTCCACATAATGAGAAGATTGTAACGATTGATCAAATGGCATTCAAGAATTCGTTTGTTACCACATCTTCGGGAGCTTCGATCCTGATCGTTGAACATTCTCATCTGGCAACTGGGAGTGTGGGTGTAGGCATGTACCCATCCCTCATGGGAAGCTTTAGTTGTCCTGCACCGATCCTCATGATAGGATCTAGTTTCGATGAGGCTTCAACATCTACGAGATCGGTGTATTTTTGCACAAGTCATATGGAAGATCCTTGGATTCTTCCTGCACCGAGTACTTCGAGTGAGCTCGTCGTGATTGACGTGCCATTGTCTGCAGCCATGATTTCTTATCAAGATAATCTGGAGTCTGCTGCAGAGCCTAGTCCTTCCTCTTCACAAAAAGAGGAAGAGGACCCTTATGTGCTACCGGCATGGGTAGTACAGGCGTCTCACGCGCACGACTACCTTGATATGGTTTTCCCTTCGGATGAAGCGATTATTGAGGCTATGTCGGGAGTCGAGCCACCATGGGAGGAACTCCATCCTAGATCGTATTTTCTTCGAGAGCTTGAATGTTTGGAGCATGAGGATTTTAGGGCGGTTCTCAGTCAGAGAGTTGGTAGTCCTGTGGTTCCGTTAAGCTCTCCTGGTCCGATGGCTGATGGAAACATGGCGAACATATATTCAACGATTCCTATCAACATCTCTCGTAATCTTGACACGGTAGAGAATGTATATATTGGGGCGAAATGTTTCCATGCTGAGATTCTAGAATACACTGAGCTATTTAAGGAATTTCATGATATTTTGCTTGGTCTTACGATGATATGCCAGGTATTGACCTTCGAATTGTCGAACACGAGATTAATACTTACCCCAATGCTAATCCTGTTCGACAGTGTTTACGCACGGTGAATCCTAGGAAAACACCTGCCATTAAGGCAGAGATAGAGAAGTTGTTGAAAGCCAGTTTCATCTATCCCATTCCCTTGACGGAGTGGGTTTCAAACCCCATTTCGGTGGATAAGAAGCAGGGAGTGATCTGCATATGTAATGATTTCCACGATTTAAATCGTGTCTGTCCTAAGGACAAATTCCCCACACCATTTATTGATCAGATTTTGGATGATTGTGTGGGTAGCGAGGTGCTCTCCTTCATGGATGGCTTTTTCAGGTATAATAAGATACAGATTAAACCTGAGGACCAACATAAGACTGCATTTATTTGTCCTTGGGGAACATTTTCATATCAAAAAATGCCTTTCGGCGTTAAAAATGTCGAAGCTACATTTCAACAGGCAATGACCTTGATCTTCCACGATATCAAGTCAATTATTGAAGCATTTTTGGATGACCTCACTGCTCATTCTCGTATGAGAATGCGTCATCCCTATCACTTGAGATTGGTATTCGAAAGATGCCGGCACTATTCGGTTAGATTAAATCCTCATAAGTGCATATTTTGCGTGAAGTTAGGTCATTTTTTAGGATTCATCATTTCAAAAGAGGATATAAGAGTCAACCCTTTGAAGGTTGAGGCAATACTTCAGTTGTCTCCCCCAAAAAATATTCGTCATCTTCAGTGTTTGCAAGGCATGGCAAACTTCGTACGAAGATTTGTTGTCAACTTTGCCAATTTGACTAGAGGCTTCATGCGTCTCTTGAAGAAGGATACTCTCTTTGATTGGGATGAGCGAGCCTAGGAGTCCTTTGATGCACTCAAGTGATCCCTAGCATCGGCCCCGGTGATTAGTCCCCCAGACTATGGCCGTGATTTCTTATTATACGTGGTCACGTCTTTAGAGACGATTGGTATGGTTTTGGTTCAAGAGGATTAGGAGCTCCAAGAGCATGTCATATATTATCTGAGCCGGAACCTTATTGATGCAGAGATTTTTTATTCTCATGTCAAGAATCTTGCTTTAGCTACCATACATGTGGTTCAGTGGTTGAGACATTATATTCTCCTTAGCCAGACCTTGGTTGTGGTCCATGTCAACCCGTTTCAATTCGTCCTCACTCGAAGGATGACTGAGGGAAAATATAATAAATGGATTGTCATCCTGCAAGAATTTGATCTCGAGTTTGTTTCGGCAAAATTGAAGAAGTATTTAATCTTTTCAGAGCTTATATCGGATTTCCCGAGTGAGGCCGAGGAGTTGGTTTGTGAAGATACGTTTGTTGATGAATACATCTTCTTAATCTCAACGTTAGACCCATGGTATGGGGATATCATAATATATTTACAAACACTAAAGACCCCTAATCACCTCTCATGAGATGAACGACGATGATTACGTCACGTCTCTAAGAACTACCTCATAGTGGACAATACTTTGTACCACCGTGGGGTAGATTCCATTTTACGACGTTGTTTAACTCATGAGGAGGCTGAGGTAGTGCTGAATGATTGCCATGGAGGGGCGTGTGGTGGTCATTTATCTGGGCTTTTTACAACTCAAAATATTTTAAGAGTGGGTTATTTTTGGCCCTCGATCTTCAAATATTGTATTGATGCGGTCAAGAGGTACCACCCTTTCCAGGTGTTCACACATAATATGCGCTCGAAATCTACTCTGTTACATCCCATTATCACCACCGATCCCTTCACAAAGTGGGGGCTTGATTTTATGGATTGCAACCCAGCTTCGGCTGGGGGGCACCATCATATTATAGTGGCTGTTGATTACTTCACAAAATGGGCTGAGGCTATGCCTACAGTAAAATTTGACGGTGAGACAGCCACTCACTTTGTGTTCAACCAAATTATTACTCAGTTCTGGATTCCAAAAGAGCTTGTCACTGACCATGGCTTGCACTTTCAGAACCGTATGATGGAAGAGTTGGCATCGAAGTTAGGGTAAAAGAAAGAGCACTCCTCTTCTTACTACCCCCAAGCGAATGGATAGGTAGAGGTAGTGAATAAATCACTTGAATCCATTCTCCAACAAACCATCGCACAAAGCAAGACAAATTGGCACATTATGTTATACCCTACTTTGTGGGCATATAGAACTGTTGTTAAGACTACCACTGGTTTTTCTCCATATCAACTTGTACATGGAGTGGAGTCAATATTACTGGTTGAATGCAAGATTCCTTCATTGAAGCTAGCTGTGGAACTCTTACCAGACACTTTACCTTTGGAGGAGCGTTTGGTTCACCTTGACCAACTTGATGAGCAGCGTCGAGATGCCTTGGTTGCTCTAGAGGTTAATAAGCATCACATAAAGGCCCAATACAATAAGTCTATCCGTCCAAGGGTGTTTAGTGAAGGATACTTGGTCCTTTTGTGGGATCAACCGAAAGAACCCTTGGGGGCAGGGAAATTTAATCCTATGTGGTGTGTTCCTTATGTGGTCAAGCGTGTGTTAGAGAAGGGTGCCTATGAGTTAGTGGATTACAAAGGGATGGCCTTAGCGGAGCCTAGAAATGGGCTCTATATTAAGAAATACTATGCATGATTTTCAGCCAAGTCTACTTACTGTATATTATTGTACAGCTTTGCATAGTTAGGTATTTTTCTTATCGTGATCGGGTTTGTGATTAGTTTCTGCATTAGAGGAAATTTGGGGTCTAAAATGGTCCTTATAAGAAAACATGCCAAAATAAGTTTTTGTGAGTTGGAATTCAAGAACCAATAGAATTTCAATAAAATAAGTCAACCATAATGGTTGAATTGACATATTTGTCATTAAAAAAACTACTTTTTTGTTCGTATTTTCGACATATCTCATTTTTTTTACTCAAATTTCGATCAGGAGAGCTCGTTGGATGCGGAATTTGATTCTGCATCCAACGAGTACCCACACTGCATACTTTTGATGGACCCTGCTACCCAAAAAACAAGAAATACCTGAAAAATGTGATGATGATTCATCACGTTTTTCAGGTATTTCTTTTTTTTGGGTAGCGAGGTCCATCAAAAGTATGCAGTGTGGGTACTCGTTGGTTGTGGAATCAAATTTCGCATCCAATGAGCTCTCCCGATCGAAATTTGAGTAAAAAAACAGGGAGATATGTCTAAAATACGAACACAAAAAGTAGTTTTTTCTTTCTTCCTCCAAAATTAATTAATATTATTTTATTATTTTAACTATTATTTTATTATTTTCCTTAGGAGGCCCATTTTAGACCCCAAAATTCCTCTAATGGCTTATTTTGGCAGATGTCAATGGAATCTTCCACCTACATAGGATTCATGGATGGTGCAAGCCGTCACACTCAACACTCAGCCTTTGTTGCTTGGGTGATTTATAATCCTATGGGTCAAGTACTGTCTTCAGGAGGTGTATGTCTATGGCCATCTTCCAACAATGTTGCTGAATATAGCGCTATTATTGAGCTTCTACGGGATGTCATTCTACATGGCGTTCTATCTCTTGAGGTACGTCTTGATTCGGAGTTAGTAGTGTCACAGCTCAATGGTTTGTACCATGTTAGAGATCCGACGTTATTGAGAAGTTTCTTGCGTGTGAGATTGTTAGAACGACAATTTGACAACATAACATATATACACATTCCAAGAAATAATAATCAAGTTTCTGACTCATATGCTAACTACGTGTTAGATTGGCATTTGTTTCATTCACAATAAATTAATCACAAACACAATTTTTACACATGTAAATAAATAAATCGATCACCATAAAGATTTTTATATATACATCAAAAATGTGATAATACATAGTGTCATGATACAAAATTGGGGATTTTAAGCCACCATCATATAATACACGATCATACAAAATATATACACTCCCAAGTGTCTAATCCTATGGAGGAGGAGGAGGCTTGTGATCATGGAAGGTCACTAAGGCTCTAGCTAGCTGTCGGAATAAACGCACCCATGCGCATGGTACACCCACCACCTGCCACTACATGGCCTCAGGAAAGTACTCGACTTGTGCCATGGGAACTCTATGAGTCAGTCTCACAAAGTTGGTATGAATGCTCTGGAGCGTTCGCTTTGCATCCACACCCGTGATGTCATATCCTCTTCGTCTCCGTCTATGATGAGGGAATCCCTCTAGCCTCCATGGTCCCACATGTGCACACAAATGGTAGATGTCACTATGTATTGTCGTGCAAAAACATGTCTTTTTGATTCCATATAATCAAGAAAACACAAAAAAATTAAATAACTCAAAAAATTTAAAAAGAGTGAGGGTCGAGATTCATTACCTATATCGCCATATGTCGATCCTGGTGGTAGCAGCATGTCTGCGTCCCCCTGAAAATCTATCCCTACATAGGGGTAGTCATCGATGGCAACTATCTGTCATTGCCACCATGGAAAGAAGTCAGCCGGATATGGGTTGTCCACCCTACCACCCCCCAGCCTATGTATAGCATCTGCCCAACGTCGTTGGGCCGGATCTCGAACCCCGTGGAGAGGAACGTCCACTCTAGGGCTCAATATTGGAACATGCTTGAAGAAAAATGTGCTCAAAATACTGCTGAACCCGAAGTTCTGCACCCTACCTGCCTTACACTCACTGAGCTGGTGTTTCATGTTACTCATTAGTGTAGTACTCCAGTCATAAATAGTGGGTCTCATGCACTCCACTGCATAGAACATCAGAGGCCACGAGGACTGGTGGAGTGATGCCAAGCCGGCTATCCTGCCTAGTGTTAATAATATGGCCTTTAGGCCCAACACCTTTATAGCATTTGTAGGGACCTGACTCCCCACCTTCTCGGTGTCTAGATAACAGTACACCACAATGTACTCATCAATATTCAAGCCACCCCCTGGCCCACCACAGGAACGAAGGTTCACCACCTCCCCTCATCTAGAAAGCCCTGTGATAAAGTATATGTCCTCTACCTCTATGGTGAGGGACATCCCATCAATATGGAAGGACTCCGAGTCTAGATCCCAATAGTCTACCAGCATCTGTAACAGTCTTGGTTTGGCCCTCAAACCACCAAGACACCAAAACTTGTAGAGTCTGCATGCACGTAAAGCTTGTTGAGCCATTAAGTCAGCCCTTACTGCTTCCTCTACTTCACCATGCTCACGCTCTCTCCACTCTAGGACCATCTTGCACAAAAAATTGGAATTTTGCTCATTAGTTTATTGAAAAAACCATATGTGTGGCCTCATATGTGACTGTTTTCAAAATAGCCACATATGTACGTGGGTTCGAGGTCATTTTCCACGTATATCCAGCCCTATACACAGAAAAAACCTCAATTTCCGCATGGGCCGCAGCGCTCATCTTGGGTTGGCCTAGAAACCTTATTAGACCATGGAAATTCATAAAAATTATATCAAAATGCAAGAGGAGAGCATGAGTAAATACCTGGAAGAAATGGTAGTGAATTCTGTCGGCTGGATCTTGTGGAATTTGCTGTTGAAAATCAGAGCTCAAATGGGTAAAAGTTTCAAATGATTTATATTTTTTACTATTTATAGAAAATTTTCAAATATTTGAAAAATTTTACCCCCTTTTCTATAGTTTCGACATTTTCTAACCATTTTGGACCGTTTTTGACATAATTTGTGATGTAGAAGACCTTTTCAGTGTCGTTTCAGCCATTGGATTGACCCGTTCATGCCAATCTTAGGTATCATGTCTAAAATGGCATATAGGTTAGGTTTCACCACCGTTTGCATTTTGCATGACCTTATGACCATCTCATCATGGCCTTAGGTACAAATCCACTCTATTATGTCATGGAACCTTCTTGCTGCTTTAGAAGTGGTATGATATCAGTGGTAGAGTTTTACCTTCCATGGGTACCCTAGTTAGCGCCTTATTTGCATTTGGTTCCCATGCTGACATTTTCTCTTTTAGGGTGTGGGAGTCCGTTGTATAGTACTACCATGACATTTTGCAAGAGCCTCATACTCCTCTTGATATTATGCTGGCCTATTTCTCTTAGGACTCCCTTCTGTCAAGTTGTGAATGCATTATCATGAGCTTTTCCTGCCTTATTTAGCTTTATGCCAGCTCCCTTGACATTGCGTTTTAGCCATATAGCCCGAGCTCATCTCATGTCTAGCCATGTAGAGCCATTTTTTATATCCTTCGTAGCTTGATTCCCTTTTTACCGAGAGGGGATTTTCCCCCGAGTGTCGATATCCTGCACATGTATCCTTGCATTGAGCATAGGTATGTTCCACTTCTTGGAACTAGTTTTTTTTCCCTTGTGACACTCGTCTCCTCCTAGTTTGTAACTATAAAGCTATTTTATTCTTTTTTCAAGCTTTTTAAATAATTGAAAAAGTCCAAAAAAATAAAAAAACCAAAAAGCTGGACAAGGAAAGATGTTATCTTTGGAAGCTGTCGAGTCATGTCGCCTTCGAATAGAGCACTGTATATCACATCCATTGGTTGTGTTATAGTTTGACTTTAGGAGCTGTAATCATTTATCTGAGTTTATCTCCACCGACTGGTTAAGCTTCCAGTCCCTATGAAGCCTCTGTCGATGCCTCTTGTGTCACAGAGATGTCCCAGTTTGTATATCGAGTCTATGCTACCTTCATTCAGTCACCATATGCCGTTATGCTCTTGTTCGAAGGAAGTTGAAACCTGAGTCGGCCATTCATTAGTTATCTTGACTTTGCATGTTGGCCATTCCTGGTACAGTTACTGGTTCATGCACCTTATGATCGAGTCCTTCCACATTATATAGCTTTGCTGAGTACCTCGTGTTGGATGATGGGGGATGCCATAATGCCCTCCTTCCAGCGGATTTCATCCCATCGACTTCAGATCATTTATTCTGGGATTGGAATCTAGAGTCATTTTGAGTGCCTTGAGACTTGCAGTCATCAGTGGTAGGTTCTCTCGCCATCGACAGTTCTTGGGAATACATCAATGTCCCCTGATCAATGGATCCTCTCAAGTGTTCGACCTCAACACATTTATTCACACTTGTTAGTTTGCAGTCTAGTACCTTGATTCCCATTTTCATTATCGGTGGGTGATCTCGTGTCTATTAACGGTATACATTAATGATTGGTAATCAGACGATGGACTACTATGTTCGACCTTGACACCTCTATTCGCATAGTAGGACATGTACTCGTAGCGGTTTATGTAGAATACTTTCCAGATTGGTGGCATCTCTTATATGCTACCTCCTTGATCATGCTAGTGTTCATGAAATTTCAGCTCTCGTGACTTGATTCCAGTATATGTTAGACATTTCCAGCCATTATGGAGATCTTGATCTATTATATATCTTCAGCCATTTTGGAGATCATGGTCTTTTGTATATCTTCATCATGGAGATTCTGAGCTATGTATATTGTATGTGGCGATGACCGCATATGTGATATCATGTTTCATGCCTATTCATGACCATTGTACTCTTATGTATCCATGAATGCTATATGTATTTGTAGTTGTATGTAGAGTTGTATTATTGTACTATGTTGATTGGGTGGCTAGTCTTCCATTTGGGATCCTTCATCACTTCACTTCTGGGATGGACTTATAATGTATTTCGGCCATCATATGACCCCTCTGACCTCACACATTAGGGGGCATCTGTTATAGCGGATTTCACCACTCTAGGTGAATCACACTTTGTATGGCCTTCCCCTATCCCATTGCAGACTCCTTAGACCCTATGGACCACTTTTTTTCCTTTGATGTTTTCTTGATCATCCCTAAAAACATATGAAAAATGATACACATGACTTTTAAAGCTATAAGCGCGTATATACGCTGGTTTGACCACTAAAACCGCGTACATCGGGATGTGTGCATAATCCAAATCCTTTTGGATTTTTCCTTAACATGGATCCGACTCATTTGACTCCTAGATTTCCCTATGCCTTGAGATCGCTCGGATTCGACATTTCATTACCCCTTTGAAAAGCTATATAAGGAACCCCTTGGTACATTGAAGGAATAAGAGAGAATTGAGAGCAAAGAAACTATAGTCCATTGTTGCTGGAACTTATGCTTGAGTTTGCATCCCTTTGTCCCTTGGAGCACTTTTGTGTTCTTCCCAAGATTGCCTTTTGCTTGTGAGCTTGGTATCGAGAGATGGAGGATTGAAGTGGTGGAGTCCCAAGTGGGGGATTCAGTTTCTCTGGTTCGCAGACGTGCCGTTACAGGTTGTATCTTGTAATCTCGGATTTATATTAATAGAAATATCTTTTCCTTTCCAATAATGTGTGTTTGAATGCATATTTTATCCATGGGATTATGTCAAATGCTTATACATTATTGATTATATATGCTAGAATAGATCTAACACCATGATATATAGAATGCTTGTATTGTTTACTTGTTGTTGAGGAAATAATCTATCAATTCAACCTGAAGTTGGAAAGCTCAACGGGGATCTACTTCAACCATCCGGAATAAGGTACGATGTCTGATCCTTTAGTGTTAGACATTTAATTTCTATTGCATATTGGAAAGGATTGATTTCTGGAGTCAAGCTGTCTGTTGTGGTACCC